>JARFOD010133371.1:0-13627 GCA_031763545.1 Mopalia muscosa
TATAGAAATAGTTGTATACCATATCACTGGGGTGTGATTTACCATCCATGTGTCCACAGCTGAAAAGTCCACGTATGGAAACACTTGTGTACCATATCACTGGGGTGTGATTTACCATCCATGTGCCCACAGCTGAAAAGTTCAGGTATGGAAACAGTTGTATACCATATCACTGGGGTGTGATTTACCATCCATGTGCCCACAGCTGAAAAGTTCCGATATGGAAACACTTGTATACTATATCACTGGGGTGTGATTTACCATCCATGTGCAAACAGCTGAAAAGTTCGGGTATGGAAACAGTTGTATACCATATCACTGGGGTGTGATTCACCATCCATGTGCCCACAGCTGAAAGTCCGTACAGGCAAACAGATATATACCCCATTGTGGAGTATGGTTTCATTTTGAAAGAACAAAAAACAAAACCTTTATGCTGAGAGAATAAAGTGTGGAATGTTCGAGCAAATATGAAGTTCTCTGTGTTTGATATTACATATTACACTACTTCTACAAGATTTATCAGTGAAAGTACATATTTTGTAGATAACATCCACGGTGCTATGTCCCTTTTACTTTGTTCAGAACTATTGGTTTATAGCTATAAAATAGATGCCAGGACCAGAACCCGGAATTACCAAAACAATAAACAAGATAATTATTCTGTATGTTATCTACATCAAATATATTCCTGATAAATGTCGCTGTATGAATGCTCAAGGCAGAGAGACTTTGCAACCCGGTCATTTGGAACAAATTGGGTTTGCTTTCTAGGAGCCGAATCGATTGGCCGTGCGACAGAAATATTGGCATTGTAAGCTTATCATTTTCATACAGATTTACATATATAATATGTACAATAAGCTTCTCTGCTTAATATGCGGAATAATCCTCAACATATTCTATCAACCGTACAAGGAAACACGTTGCCTTCCGTTAGAAGATTATGTAGTTCAACAAGGCCTTTGTCAGATATGCTTTGTCCGTAATTAATCAACATGTTCCTGCTACGGCGGATAAGGGAAATCCGATGTGTGAAATCAACTCGTTGTATGGTGATGGACCTGCCGCATATAAACAGCCCCGTATAGGTTAGTTAACCTAAAATCTTTAAGAAATAACCGTTTCTATGAACATATTATCTTTCTCAAACAGTTTACAGCGAATACAAAAGAATTTGTGTCATTGTGGAAAAAGAACTGATTAAGCTTCTTTTTTTTTTAAGTCAAAGGACACGCTCTTGTCAGTTGTATCGTCTTATCATTTCCATTATACAGCGAAAGATAAAGGTTAAGTGTGTGTGGTGGGGAGGATGAGGGGGGAGGTTTGTAGCGAAATAACACGACTTTCCACTTATTAATACTTCATCTGTGACATTTTCGCTAATGTTAATATGGCCTATGCTATTTTACTTTATTCAATCCTCTTCCCGGTAGCATACGTCCTTAGTTCTGTATAGTACTAGTATAAGCAGAAAGCTAAAAGAGTAGTCCCATACATTCTCCCATACAGTTGAACCCGAACAAAATTGTTTCGGAAAGATCAGTATCCAAGACAATAAGATAGAGTTGATCGAGGTAGCCGGAAATCCAGCAGAAGAGAAGGAGACACGTCACAGTGCTCTATCGTAATAACAATAGGTTCAGAACAAGGATTTGCATTTGTTAATATACTGGTTTTAAGCAAACCTTTGGGGAATTGGGAAAGTTTTTATTGGTGTTATAAGCTATTTGAAAAATTTTTAAAAGGAGGTTTTTGAAAATATTTTTGAAAGTAAGAAAAAGATTGTAGGGATTGAGATAATTGACATATTTGAATATTCCGAAATACTAGTAGGTTGTTTATAAGGTGTGAATCATATCGAATTGAGTTGAAATGAACTAATATCAAAGCGTTTTGCTTAAAGGAGCAAATACTGATTGGTGGATTATTTTATTTGTAAATATTATATGTGCATTTTTTACCAATCGTAATGCTGTGCTCAACTAATTATGTGAATCGGTATGCTTGTATAACAACCCTTAGCGTGAAATATAAAGCAAACAAACTGAGCAAACTAACGTCTGTTTGACTGTTCTGTGTTGTTTTCTTTAATATGTAGGCTATTCCGCTAGGAAAGAAACTGTGGTATTTTATATTGTTGGCAAAGTTGGCGTAACATAATTGTGTGCTACAATAGCTTTATATATTTAAACGTATGCACCGGAGAAAAAGATAATTGATGTATTATACTTTATCATGTAAGTAACAAACAAAGGCAACAAGGTAAAAAGAATAATTAATATAATATAAACAGTAAATTAATAATGAAAAAAAGGAAAAATTAGTCCACGAGATTTGTAACTCAAAGTAAGCCTTAAAAAAATTTGTGCTCTTAATTTCTACCTGTACATAGAAACACAAGGTATGTGACTAATTCATTTGTTCGTATTTGAATGGGAATGTGTGCCATTCTGTACGTGACAGTTTTCTCTTTCTATTTGTTGTTTAATATATGTTTGCAATGCAAGAACATTTCATAGACATTTCTTCTGATTAGCAATCTAAACAAACAAATAAGGTTGCTTTCACTTATAGAACAGTGTAATAACAGCTTGATACATGTGCCAAATGTGGTGTTTAAAACAGTGAAGTAGACTTAAAGAGTTCACTCATACCAATGATTATAAGAAATGCAGAACAAATAATAACGATGGCAAAATGTAAATATATTATCATAGAATTGTTTGTTTGTTTGTTTCATTGGGTTTAACATCATACTCAAGTGTATATATATTCAAGGTTAATAATGATGCATTGTAATCGAGGAATCTCATTCATTATAATAGCCGTCAGGTATTGGTGAAGACTAAAATATTTACTGTTGGATGTCGATGTTAATTCTACAAAGCATATCAATATACAACAAATTTCCGTTTCTGTGTTATTCGTCTTATACCAAGAAGACTGAGATCAAAGTCAATGCCGAGGAAGATAATAGGTTTTCTCTTTTAAATATATATATTTGCCACGGAGTCGAGATCAATGTAAAACCGACGGAAATTACAACTGACGTGCCGGCAAGTCCGTGCCGTTGCTTAACAAATCTACGAGAACTTTCTGAAAACTGTAAATAGTAAAAAAGATCTGATCGGTTTTCGATCATACCCGTACATATAATTATGTCAGTGAAACAAAATCATAAATCGGCTCAGTTGAGGTCCAAAGCCACCTGGACAATCGTATACCAATAGCCGTATCTATTGATGTATTCTCCATATAGTTCGATGAACTGGAGTGCGTTTCACAAAGCGTAACGGCAAACGTTATAACAACAACGACCAGAACCATGCCTACACTTTCCACCATCACTGGCGGCATGCTGGCTATATTTTTAAAAAGGGTCCAAACCCGTCGTTTCCTTCAAATCAACACCTATGTCTGTAAATTTCAATGGTTTGCTTCATCCTTAAAAGTTTACTTTAAATTTGTTTGTTTTTGTTTTTGTTTTTTGTTATATATATCTAGAGAAAAGCTGCTTATGTTGTTCTAATGCTCATCGTATAGTATACATATCAGACATATCCCTGAGAGAGCAAGCAAATTTTTATCTTCTCAATTATTCAAAATATATTACATCTAACAACGTAAACCTGGGTTATCAATAGGTTATGTTTAGATCTCCAAGAATTCTTGACATTTATTTAACTGCTATCCACTATCCAGTCTCATGTTGTCCGCATTCCTTTGTCCAATCAACAACACGAACACCTCAAGAGCAGAGGGCTGCTTTTGAACATATTGTCTCATATATGCAAAACTATTTTCTATGTGTGTGTGTGTGTATGTGTATTACGAATTAGACTGAGGTTATAAATCACACCCCAGAACCACGATCAAACTGACCATAGCAGAGGAATGAGCCTATGTTGTTCACACTTTGAAGAGCAAACAAATCATTCACCATTAGTTGAAATAACGAAAACATTGCCGAGACTTTGACTTTGTGATATTTGGTTGACAACACACGTGTCGGTAGCAATTTGACATCAATTGCATTCGTTGTTGTTGTAAATAGATAGTTTGTTTCACATGCTAAACAGCTATTTTGATTACTTAGACATGTAATTAGACCTGCACTCAGAGAGGCGTGACATTCAGAACCTGAATCGCCTAGATGACACAGACCGGCTAAAACACGCGATGTATCTAATGGGCTATTTAGTAGTACACAGGGATTCGTGGACACAACATACAAACTGATTACTGTTCTCATATGCAAATGGCGGCGCCCACCCTCCCATTTCAGAGCGAAAATTTCTCGGATTTATTTCTTTATAGATTTGCAATTCCACATTTCACGGAGGTAAATTGTTTGCTGATAGCTCCATATCTCTTGGTTGGTATACATCTGATTTGCGTTGTAAATTCTTTCCCGTTAAAATATCTTAAATCTTGTCAATTTCCACCGTGAATACGACGTTGAGTTCATCCATAAGCATATATAAATAATTGTCTCAGAATTTAGTTTAGGAAAACTTCGATCTTCGATCTCGAGCTTATATTGATCACCTCCACTATGAGCTTAATTCGAAAGGGTAATTGATCCTACCTTGTTTAGCATTCATCAGTTCGGTTAAGCTACTGACAACCCACTCCATTATTACTTTTTAAAAATTATATCTGTCTCAGTCTATAATAAAACATAACTGTGTTAACATACAAAAAATGAATTAAGAGTATATATTCATAAACGAATTCTGTCTGTCGTGAAAATGAAACCTGAGTCTTTGACGTCTGCTCCGGGTCAATGGTGGACACGATTGTATATGCTCGTGCTCGACCTGAACTTTTTACTTTTGTACAGACAAACATCTGTATTTCACTTGCATTACATGAAACCATCCACAAGTAATTTAGTACTGTGCTTTTATTTAGACATTTAAATCTCTTTGCTTGGGTCGTAAGATTTTTCAGATACATTGAGCCCTTCTAAGCGAATGATTTTACAAGCGTTTACCGTATGTAGCCTAAAAGTATTTTTGATTTGTTTGAAATAGTGGTTTTTGGGCCGCTTCCCTGGTATGGATTTCGCGGCCCGGTACACAAGTGTCTTTATCCATCTTATCATATACCTCATTGCTTCCCCACGTGCTTGTCGTCGCGCAGGTGACCATAACCACACCCTCTGGGGTTATGCATACCATTTTGGATAACATTTTTTAAGTCAAAATGTCTTATTTATCGTTGAACATACCTGGTCTACGTGAGTGGTTGAAGTTACCTGTCGCTTTACAACCATTCATACATCATGTGCTATCTGTTCTGATGTCCAACGAGATCTCTGTTCAATCCCGTCTCGTTTAAATTTTTAATTTATTTTATAATTAAAATAACTAAAGTAATATAAACTATCTTTCTTTTCAAATCTTATAAGTAAGTTTCCTGTTGAGGTATCTATTTGATTCTACCCAAAGGATCACTAAATAATTTTTATCTCCAGGGATAAAACTAGTCTTTTGTGGCCTTATTCCACCAAACTATAATCCACCGTAGCCAGATAGGCATATATTTGAGTCACTGTATACTTCTTTTAGTTTGCTTATTTGTATATTTTTCTATATTGTATACACTTCTGGCGTACTCAATAAATAAACAAATAAAAAGATAGCGTTTAAGCTTTGCATATACAGAACATTTTTTCTATTTATTTATTTTGTACCTACTTTGAAAGACTTTGATTAGTATTGATTCTGTATTAGGTCGCATGGGGGCTCGCTAATTTTGCTTAGCATGGATGTAAAGTGACTATCTTGGCTGCAGTAAAATATATACGCGAAAAGGGCATGACAACTGGTTATTTCTGTAGTTTAATTTTTTTATAGAGCTATATCTAGTATACCATGAAAACATGTCTTTTCACTTTTAGGCGTAATCAAAAGAGCTCTATCGATACTGACCAATCAAATTTCTTACTCAAGACACCGCCCTCTTTTCACACTACGTCACAAGACATAGGTCAAGGTTGTAACACCTTACCGTTATAGTTTATGCATTGTATATCCCACTTTCCTAGCAAGATTTGTGCAACTATATGTCTAACATTCTATGCAGTTTTAAGTCGTAAATAAACCATTTCACAGCGCCAAAACATTTCACCTAACATTAATTACAACTCACAATTTGCCATTTGTCTGGCATTAAGATGCAGTTTGATTGTAAGTCACGTTACGCCAGAGTTACGGGGCTGCATGGAGATCATTCTCTCCAAGATCTCTCTACAGTGTCTAGTGATTGTCCCGATTCGTCTTTGTTTGTTGTAAGTGGTGTAGATGGTAAAGTTTCCTCCGCTCACTGGGCTGTCACGCTGTCACACAAATGAAAAAAACAACCCCTAAGCATGCGGCGTTAAACCCCAACAAACATACGAATAAAGAGAAGTTAACCCCATGTGGTTATGTAAAAGGGATAAGGTGGTAAAGATACGTTAGTAGCATGCAATGACGTATAAGGAAATGGCGGAAATTGTTGGCGAAATAAATAAATCAATAAATACAAAGATAACAGGAATTATTTTGTTTTGGATTGCAATCTTAGCTCCACTTTTTCAAAGGCTGGCGAGACAAATACCAGATAGACAGCTTTGGGTCATATTGGAGAGCGATTATTCCACAGTATTACTATAAAACATACTAAGAAGGAGCTTAGTTTAGCTACAAACAAATCCATGTGTCTGCAATTACCCCCAGCCATGTTATCGTAGTCCTATTTAGCTCTCTATATCCTATATATCTTTAAATATTTCTAAAAGCACTGGCATTAAAATCGATGAATCATCTTATGTTCTAGATAACTCTCACAGACAAGTTTTTTTATGTTTTTTTTATGTTTTTTTGCTGCGGGGGGTTGTGTTTTCGGGAGAAAGGAGGGGTTGTCGTAGGAAAAGAATTGTGTTTTTGTAAACATTAGATATTCCAGTCACTAGCTGTTAAACTGTAATGCAGCATAATATTAAGACCAGGAGCCCACTTGCACAGAAAGCTATCCAAATATAAAATTCCGCCATGTTAATTGTACTAAAAGCGTTAAAATATCGTACGAGATTTTATTGTCGTGCGACATTTTGTGAAAGAGACCGCAGATAGTTTCAAATCAAAAATCGAATTCATCTAGATTTAAAATGGTTTGAGGACTTACAGATAGCAATAAAGTTAACTCTGAAGCGTAGGATTAACAAGAGCCAGATCTCTAACCCACTCGAATCTATTCAGATACTTGTATCTGGGAGTTATCTACAACAAGTGATAATTCATTGGTTTTTAGTAATCGAATATTATGTACCAGTGTCATTTTTCTTAAATTTTTCTGATATAAAAAAAATAGAAAACCCGATTTAAACAGTTCATTATGCAGCAGATGGCATATTTTTTTCAAACACAATTCACATCCAATAATATACAAGTGATAATTCGTTGTTTTTTTATTAATTGAAAATCATGTACCAGTGTCATTATTTTTTTGATTTTGGGCTGTCTTTTCTCGGAAATGTTCTGATATAAAAACATATATATAACCCGATTTAAGCAGTTCATTATGCAGCAGAAGGCATATTTTTTTAAAACACAGTCAGATGAATAAATATACCCTTATGTAATATTATATTTATAACAGCAAAATGAGACATTTTTGTAAAATTTCCACCAGAAAAACTTGTCACAAGGTACTTTTGACGTTTTATATCTATAATGGTCCAAGCTAATGACCGAATGACAACAGATAAATGTCATGCATGTGATGTAGAGCAACTTATTGACCGTTTATATTATGATTGTTCGTTTATCAAACGTCTGTATTAAGCGTATACTGACAAAATGCGGTGGTGTTAAGCAAAATGGACGTTTTCCTCAAGGCTTTATAAGGCAGACAAACTGTACTGGATTAGTCAATATGTTGTTTTATATATGTTGTATATGTTGTATATAATGAACGCCAGTGTTGAATAGTGGCTTACACATTGTACCTGACTGGAAATTTACCTAACGCTTGGTGACTATTATTGACATTTTTGATAGATCGATATTGGACTTTAATAGCCAATAATATGCTTTGGTGTATATCACTGTATATAGTAAGCTCAAAGTGGTATGAAAACGTTTGTGATACCGTTCAAGGTAAACTGTTAATGGCATTATTGATGAAGCGATAAAACATAACGGACTACAGGTCAGGTTTGAATCTTCTCGAGGCGAGGCAAGGACTGAGGCTAAAAGCCACAGAGTCCTTCCACAGCTCTAGTACGGTTTCACCTGTGAGTGAGTGCTGTTGACACGGCTAACATGATACCGACTGGACCGACTCCCGTGTCCCACACACAACAGCACAGCTGTCAAGGTAACGCAGGTACATGGAATATATTGTCTTAATCGCTCAGTGCTGCATTCAGATAATACATCCTGGACAGTGTGCATCTTAATTACTGAATCCAAGGAAAGTCACCTCCTGATTGCTTTTCTGTGTAAAACCATCCTTTGGGGGAAGTTACCTATAACGCATTAGACGCTGTTGCCATAGATTTGTCATTGGCAACAAAAGATGTACAGAAGGTTGTTAAGCTAAGATAGCTACAGGTGCCTATCATTATGGATATGTCGAATAGAAAAACACGACAGAGGCGCGTTCGCAGGGATTTACAAAACGGGCATGCAGGTAGATTTATTATGATTTTTCTTTTCATTTGGTATGTTTAATTATGTAGATCAAGACATCATTGCTTGCCTTCATCGGAATTCTAACTGTACTTATTCTGATTCTACTTTCACAGTATAGATGTTCTTATTTTCAATATAAATGCTAATATTTTCTTGTCCTACGTCACAGTCTTACGTATCGCATTGGTTATTTAAAATGTAGAATTTGTCTTACTATACAGTTTCCGTATATTTTACATTAAACAGTTTTGAATTAAGAAGTATTTTGTTAAAACAAGATTGTGTCAATCATAAGCTGAAAACCAAAATCTGACAAATGTTTACATGAAAAACTATACATTAATGTTCTGTGTATTAAATGAATTGGCAATCATTTTGTCCTTCTGTTCGTAGCAATATTAGCCTAGAACATGCAAATACGTTTTCTTATCCTTAAATGTCAGTAAGCCAACGGTATTCTACGAATGGTAGAGAATGACACATGTATAAGTCACACACATAATCGTACAGAAGCATAACCAAGCTAATGCTTTGTGTATAAGAGATGTTTTAATTTGTTCTGTGTCCAATATTCAGTATCAACTATTTTCTTAATTTCTATATTAAAAAACAGGATGTATCAAGATATAATGTGTGTGGTTTCATTCAAAAAATGGGTGTGGTTTTGACCACTAAAGACCATCCAAACTAAAGCTAAAATCATTCTATCTTCCCGTTAGTCTTTCACTTTAAGGCACTGTCAGGGCATCGTTTTCAAACCAATGCTCTGAACAGTTTTATGGCTGACGTCATTGTAAAAAATTCCATTGTTTTGGGAAAACAGTACTACAACAACCAAAATATATCGAGTGATGTATCCGTCCACTTCTGGTTAATGATGAACACGAATTCTACCGATTGCGTAACCTCCTGCACCTTGCACTGAAAAGGTGGTCACGATGTAGATATTGTTCGCTTACAGTTTAATGGTGTTTGCAAACATTACATGCTCGGCTGATTTACGTCAAGCTGGTAGCCGGTTGGTCAATGTTATATGTTTGTGGTCGAAACAGCTATTTTGTATTGCCACTTTGTGCCAGCTAGTTTTACTGCAATTAATCTCTAACAGCTGATTAAAACACCAACCGTGGATTGGAGAGAGGTTTCAGCATGATGTGGCATCATATAAGCTGTGATGGAAATCAATAACGCTTTGAACGACCGGCCCTAATCTTTGAGTTGAAAGCAATTTTAAGCGCTAGCAGGAGTACTTTTAATAGACTGGACTGAACAAAAACTAATAAATTACCGAAGTTGTAAGTAAAAGTCTGTCATTTTTTGGCTTTGTCATTGTGTGATCAAATCAAATCAACTTCAGGACCCTCGTTCTCGTTGGTATAATACAGATTGCTGGCGTTGATATACCTTAATCTGTAGAGTTTTGTAGAGTATAAAGTGTTTTATTCATTATCAAATCATTTTTATTATATGCTCATTGGCCTGTTTCTTTATTATTATTTTTTACCAAGTGACCGAGGGAGTGACTTTCATGCATTTATTGTTTTGTCAACGTTAGAATGACAAACGTTTGCCGTCCAAGCTGAGGTTAGCCCCTGTAGCTCTGTCGGTTAGAATGTTGACCCTGTGGGTCAGAGCTCCTAGTTTGAATCCCAGTGGAGGCAAGCAACGTCTTCTTTCTCTATTATAAAAATAGTTGTCATATAATTCTGTTATAGTGCAAAATACAGTGTAATTGGTAGACTAAATATATGTAGTTTAAAATATATGCGGTACGGAGCGATAGCGTATGGTTACAATACATGGTTGATGACTAACCCTATCAATGTATATATTTACCAAAAAGTGTAAATATATGTGTGTATACTGCATAACTGCGAGCAGGTGGCAGCTCCCATATACGGGAATGCCCCGAAATTCGATCAACAAGTTTCTCTTTTATTCACAACAAGTACAAATATACAATGGTTGTTTTATGTGTTACCGTTAATATATACATGCCCTTCACAGCGAGAGGTGTTTTTTTTTTCTGTGGGCTCGGAAAATCTATTGTAGGCTCTATTTGTATTGTTTTGTCAAAAGCATTTCGAGCACCAGATGTTATGTTGTTAGTGAATGAATTTACAATGAACTGCTTGGACAACCCTTCTCCTAGTTATGTGACCTGATAAGCTATCAAACAAACATAGTAATGGTGTTGTCTCCCACAGGTAAAACTCTCTAATTAATTTCACCTGTTCACCTGATGACTTAATTAGGTCAAATGGAACATGACAGAACGTGTCATGTCCGCCCGTATAAAGCACGTGGAATGAGCTATAAACGCAGGGCCGTCCATTGATTAGCCATGTTGTATATGTATAGACCGCCAAAGTTCCAAATCCAAAAATCAATAAATGACCGTTAGTTTGATATCTATTTTAATCTGCTGCTTTGTCGACTACCTTTTTTATGACCTTTCCTCGCAGCCAACTTGATTCGAAACGAAATTGATCAGCACGTACATGTGTTTATTGAATATCTTTTGCTGCTGCTGCATATGAAATGCACCATAATTTTGTAAATTTTCCACCGTATTTCAGCATCTTTATTGCTTCGGGTTTCATTTTTGGACGGTTAAATTACTTTACGACAAGTGGATGAGATGAAACAAGTTTTAATCAAGCTAGATCATCGTGTTGTAATATTTTCCTATAAACATTTAGAACGAAATCTGAGTCTCCTTTGCAATTTGGCGATCAAATCTTCAGAAGTCATCGCACAACAAATAGATAAACTAACCAATGAAAGTTGCGTGATTTATGTTGCAATGATTCAGTGATGTTAGGATATAGCTAACCCGCAAGCTAATTCTATAAATTAATTTAAATAAAATAATGTTGGCTCTGCAAACATGCAACGAGGTTTCACTGCCAAATGAATTCAAATGAAATATGGAAACACAACTACACCTAAAACAGTGAATAAGACATCAAGTCACTCTAAACTAGCGGTAAAATCAATCTCACTTCACTCGAGACTGCGGCTCTGATGTATGGACGGCCCATCTTATATAGCATGCTGACTGTGGCTGGTTATACGGCCAACACCACTGCCAGAGGAATCCAGAAAGTTCAGTTTGAAATCTTCAGACTATACATACTATAGTTTTCATGTATGTAAAGCTAAAGTGCATTTAGTGTGTTGTTTATGTTTTTTAACAGCCTTCGGATTGAATTGCTACAATATAATATCTCCTCTGCTAAATTTGTGACGTTTATTGTGTGATGATTCTGTCTAGCCCAATCTTTCTTTGAAAAAGTGCAACACAAATGTACCTATAATGCAATCGAATGGTTTAATAACAAGGCCCATCCGCTTCCTGCGGAAGGTGAAAAAAGCTCAACCGATTGCGCGAAGCCAGACTTCATTTGATTAAAACCGGAAGCGGGCTTACCTTCATGACTTACATAAAGCCCATTTGGTCATAAACCTAGTACCATTTTGAATGTATAAATGTAGTGATATTCGCTAAAACGGCGTAAATTGTGCGGTCTTAGCAAGACTAATTTCAGCTGTTCGACTACATCTTGACTATATATGCTTTGTTGTCATTCAGCTATAGACCAATCCCATGCTGGAGTCGTTAAAGGAGACAATCGCTCGTCTGAACTGAACAGAAGACGTAAATGTCAGGTGGCTAAATGTTTCAACATAATTAAGCTTCTTAATGTCGGATACTCCAGATGTCCATTGAAGTTATGATACTATAGAATGAAATGAAACCTTCTTTAGGGCTAGCCATGTCTTTTGTATCAATCACTATACGATTTTGCTAGTGTGTGTCCAGATTGTACTTTACCTACAGCTCTGAACTGCCTGCAGTTAACCCATAAACGGTTTTAACCTAGCATCTGACAAAGTGAGTAATCAGGTAGTTTGTAAACAGTCATTAGTTGACATCTTTTAAGTATGGTGATCACTCAGGCAGTCCTTTTTTTCTAGTGTTATCAGCTGCAAGTGTAGTTGTTCTTTTTTATCTTGTGTTATCAGCGGCCAGTGTAAGATGTGTGTATGTGTGGAGGTTAGTTGGATGTTTATAAAAACTTGAATGACGTAGAAATTCCACAGCATGTGACTCGTGTGTTTGTTTGACACAGTTTGCTTCATTTTGAAACCATCAAGCACCATCTAGATTTTCAACCTGTTTGTGAGCTTTTGGATAAACCCACGCGATCAATTTCTTTTCAGGGAGTCACGAGGTGTGGCACTACTTTTATTGACAGTTACAAAAAAAAAAAAAACTGCTAAAAATTTGAAAATTTTATTTTCCTGCAATTAGAACAATTGTATCGATTTAAGAATCAATAAATTTGTTAGTGTATTTAAAAAGGCATTGCATTAACCTACAACTGAATGCCACCATAGCATAGTGGCGGTGTATGTAAACAGGTGTAAACTGCCTGGTTACGACTGCACAATTAAAGCAATTTTAGCGATTAACGCTACATTCAAAATGGTCTTGGTTTATGACCAAGTGGGCTGTACGCAAGATATGGAAACTAGACTTTTAATTTTAATCAAATCGATTTGGTTGTTTGTTTTGGTTTGCTGTAATTGGGAACTGGGAAAGACGATTTTTAGTGTCACAATTATAGTCAAAGATGATTACTGTTGACGAACAGTACTCTCTGGTTGACTTAGAAGTCGTACAAAAGTCGTAAAGCTTAAATCTATAACTAAACCTATCGCCAGACTGATTATTGTCGGTTGCGTTCGCGCGAGTCACTCCGGCTTCCCTGAATTAGCCTAGGATTGCCCTTCTCCGTTCACGCGTATTACCCGGGCCCCTTTATCGTTCGCCATGTCGGAACACCCTTCGTAGTCATCTCGGAGGTGAATGGAAGCAATAATACTACAAGAAAACCTGTAATGTTAACCGCCGGATGTTTTGTCGCGCATGC
>JARFOD010133382.1:0-13626 GCA_031763545.1 Mopalia muscosa
TGTACTATTTGGTGGATAGTATATCTGTCACGGTATGAAATTAGATAAGTTTACTTGAGAGTTTGAATAGTGAACATACGCCGGTACTAGATAAACAAACTGTACTATTTGGTGGATAGTATATCTGTCACGGTATGAAATTAGATAAGTTTACTTGAGAGTTTGAATAGTGAACATGCGACGGTACTAGATGAACAAAATTTGCTATATGGTGGATATCCATACATCTGTCACGGTATGAAATTGGATAAGTTTACATGAGTGTGTGAATAGTGAACATATGCCGGTAATAGATAAACAAAATGTAATCTTAAAATTAAAGCTAGATGACAGAACTTTGCAAGGTTGTATAATGTGTCCAGATTTTTGTTAGACATCAAAATAGACAAAATATGGACAGATCTTATTACTAAAAACTTTGGTCGTATACATTTCTTTCTGGCATTTTCATAAGCTGGGCACATCATAATAAAGTGATACTGGTCTTCTATTTTACTCATGTTACAAACTCTACATTTTCTCATCTCTCGTGGAAGAGCAGTCAACCGCCCTGTATCTACCAATACTCCTGCAGTACCCAGTCTTCATTTCGCCAAATTTCGTCGGAATTTAACGCATTCTAAATTGAGATATTTCTCTTGACTTAGACAACTTTTATGAGTATTGTATAGATTATACCTGCTACTGTCTATAATGTGACATATGTAGGTAGGGACAAACCCATATCTCTTCTCTCCTTGTTTATTTTTTTTAATGTATGTGTTATACGCACCTTATAAATATGAAAAAAGAACCCAGTAATATTGCTTATAGCGTATTTTATTGACATCAAACACTTACAAGCCAGGCGACCATGACCAAGACAAATATACCAAAGAGTCCAACAAGAGGCGGAATGGGGGTGCATTGGTCACATGTTAAGAGTGTAGAGGAACTATTTTATGTTTAGGGACTAGTGATTCCGGGTGTTTTAAATGGTGCCCCACGATATTGACTATCATCATGGCAGCAGGGAGTATTACTATGATTGGAACGAAATGAGGCTGTTTTTGTTGGTGTAACATACATAAAATAGATTATTTATACTTAAATTTGAGCAAGGCTTTCGTGATGTATTACTTTTTTAATTGATAGAAACGTTATGTAATTTTTTAAACTTAAAATGTCTTCTCTTACAGTCCAACCGTTTGATTTAACTGGTATTGTATATTCTTTACTCTCTGACAATCCTGAGATTGTCCTGTCTTTCTCCTCTGTTACTAGTGGCGCTGAAGGTGGTCTCCTCTCTAAACTATGTCACCTGCCATGGTTCGGGGGATAACGTGTTGGACTGCTGATTTTCCTTCAATGTAGCGCTCACCGGTTCAAGTACCAAGGTTGGTCTCAAGCAAATAAGGGAGTCACACGTCAGGTTTCGCACATCATCGAAAGTCTAACCAAAGAATATATATAAAAAGGATCTACTTGATGTTAGTTAGCGATCAACTTGACCATAAAAATCCCCCTGCGATTGATGGAGACACGTGTTGATACCAGCAATTACAAATGGATCGGGAACTAACGTCAATTTAGGCTCTTTGTATATAGATTTTATCAAGGCTTTCGATAATGTGTAATAGGATTCATTTCTTCTTGAATTGAAACATTATGGAATTTTTGTCCTATTTATCTTATATGATATTTTTTAAGGGTTTTATATGTTTTTTTATCAAGTGTTCCTCAGGGTTCAATTTTAGGCCCCTTGATGTTAATTTTTATTAATTAATGGTTTACCTAACCTCTCTTCAATATCGATGTATGCAAATGGCAACATGTTTAATTATTAAAGCAGCATGCACTGAAGGCTGATATTTTTGTTAGACAGACAAAATAGTGTATCTCAGGTTGGCAATACTTGGATCGGGCGGTTCCTGTGGGGCAACATGTGGCTGATCTGTTCGGGATATCTTTGTATTGCGTCCTGTGATTGTCCTGTCTCTGCTTTGTTTGGTGTCTTGGTGAACTGCTAAATGTGCAATTTTTTTATGGTTATTCACCAATTATCTCCCTTAAATATCGCATCACACAACACAATATATGATATATAGAAATCGGATTTTAATTTGTAAAATTATCATACATGAAATTGCATTTGGAAAAAACTTTTTTTAGAATTGTGTATTATAATGAAAATTGATTTCCTTTGTATCAGGAACAAACCGTAGTATTTGCGTTAGGGACTACGACAAACTCCATCGTAAATGGCGCCACATAAACTGTGGTTGAATTGTGGACAATAGGTGGTAAGGGAGGTAGCTGGCCGGAAGATGATTCTAAACGTTTGCCATTCAGCAAAACAGACCTGAAAATTCAAAACAATTCACGATACTAGGTTAACATCGTCATTGGAATTTGCATTTTAGTCAAGTTTACCGAGATCAAACAAAACAAGGATGGTAGTGATATTGAGTACAGACTACAATTGCCCCAGTCTTGGTTGTGTCATAATTAACAGACTTGCTTACCTTGAGATGAGAGAATGTGGATCTCCTGAAGAGAGAACGTAGAGGTGGAACTCTTTACCATCGAATTGACTGAAGGAGACAGTCTTGGTTGTGTCATAATTAACAGACTTGCTTACCTTGAGATGAGAGAATGTGGATCTCCTGAAGAGAGGACGTAGAGGTGGAACTCTTTACCATCGAATTGACTGAAGGAGACAGTCTTGGTTGTGTCATAATTAAGAGACGCTTACCTTGAGATGAGAGAATGTGGATCTCCTGAAGAGAGAACGTAGAGGTGGAACTCTTTACCATTGAATTGACTGAAGGAGACAGTCTTGGTTGTGTCATAATTAACAGACTTGCTTACCTTGAAATGAGTGAATGTGGATCTCCTGAAGAGAGAACGTAGAGGTGGAACTCTTTACCAGCGAATTGACTGAAGGAGACCGTCTTGGTTGTGTTATAAAGGTTCATCAGATAGAACGTTACAGATCCAGAACCGTAACCTGATCTGAAGATAAATTGTTACATTTATAAATACGTTAAATTGATTATCAAATCGGTTTCGAAAAAAATCTTCAAGGAGTAAAAGTTAAAACTTTTCTTCTATTTCATCACTAGCTTAATAGACTTGTAACACACAAAAGACAATTTTAAAGTAACTTGAATGATTTTTCAGCTCAAGTCATCTTGAGCGAGTACTGTCGAAACATGACGTCCCTTTCTTAAACATGAAGTAGGCAAACTTTGTTTTGTTATACCGAATTTAGCCCTCCAGTGTTTGAGACACATTTTAGCAGCAATAACGTTACAATGTAGCCCTCTGTTAAAAGGGATTGGACACTGCTATACAATAGTACACTTTCACATAATGGAGCAGGCGTCTGGAGAATAATTTTAGGTGAGCGAGGAGAACAGTTCGATGAGTCCAATGATCCAGGCCAGAGCATGACTACATGCCATCGACAGCTATCAACGTCTTGTTTTGTTTTATGTTGCGTGACGTGTTTTCGACCAATCGAACAAAACAATATTGCGAAGGATAACAAAATCTGATAAATAATCTAGTTTAAACGCTTACCTCCCACTAGAACAATGGCTGTAGATTCTGAGCTTTTCATCTGAACCCTGAGTTTGTAAGACGGTCTCTCCAACAAGATTCTTAAACAGTACTGTCAACCAGTAATCCTGTTAAACGATAACAACAATAACAAGAGTTCACAACAGTCATAATATAGCGAACATTCCAAATCTATATATAACGTCTAATCGTCTCTAACCTTGTCGCCTTAATCAACTTTTTCAACCAATAAGGCTTTTTAGAACCATAGTTCATCCAATGGTAGGCCTTATACCATATGATTATCGATATAGCACAGTTTGTATCATCAGAATGTGTCCATTCAATTTACGGTCGATTACAGTAGAATTTATTAGAGCAACGGCTTTGTTATTGAGTTATTTATATCTCGACATGTTTTACCCACAAGTATTCAGCAATATTATAATGGTAAAATATTTTGGACACGGATAATACGTACCGGGTTAGGTGTGTAGACACCATCCTTATAATTGACCAGTCCATAACTCCCACCCACGAAATCCTGCCTCAAAACAACGTCAGCTCCATAGAGGGCACATAACCCCAGCTTATCCAACCACCTACACATATTAAACACACACGCGATGTTTGCACATTTGTCTCAATAACGAGAAGGTATATATATTTTTAAAAAATAGTTAGCCGGAAAGGTTTTAGAATAGTTACTACAGAAGAGCATTAACAAGCATACCATTTTTAAATAAAACGCAAATACATATTGTAAAGAAAGGTTAGTGGATTTAATTGGTTTTGACCACCAAGGATCTTTATTGACGGATCATTTGAATAATTAAACTCTTCACTCAGATTTTGTTTGTTTTCTTTTTTCTTTTGTTTTTTGATTCATTGGAGCTTAATGCTTTACTACTTTAATGTAATACAAAGACTTCACTAACAAATCGGCTTTCTGCATGCAGCCGCATTGGTTCGAATGGACCCAGGCAACAGGAATCTATCCTAACCGCCTGCTCTACAATTGAAAATACAAATCGACTACATGATTTGTCCAGATTGTAAAATATCACCAAAAAGCCTTACATAAATCCAGCCAAGAAGGTATCGGACAATCCATGCGCTCCTCCATCATACGCTGAACTCGTCTCTCCTAACCAGAACTTTTGGGTTCCTTGTGAGAAGTTTCTGATAAACTGTTGTCCCTCTATCAAGTATGCCTTAAAACTGTCCAGTTTATCCGTGTCGATAAAGTCCTTAGCTTGAGCAGTATGACCATTCATGTAATACCTAAAACATGGTCATATGTTCGTATTTATTTTGCCGAGGGTTCAACGTCAAAACTTTTAGGATTATTTTATTCACACTCATGCCGGTGGTTAAAGGAAACCTCTCAAGTGCTATCGACAAACAATCAAGAACAAGACTTATCCCAAACCAATCACCCGTTATACATATACATGTATATAGTATTAGCCGGCGCGATGTTCGTTTTTTTTTTTTTTTGATCACATGTAAATCTGCTTTAAGTTATTTACTTAGAAATCAAAGTTAAAATTTCCGGTTTAATTTTTGAGAGCGTATTTTACAGAACAAAACGGAATGTGTCTATGTCAGTTTTTATTCAAATGAACCAGAGAATCACAATTGAAACGACCAAAGAGCGAGTCAAACCATGGACTCGACATGAGGTTAGTACAATCTTAATCTAAGCGACAAAAACCGCCATTCATATGAGAACAAAGAGAGAAATACATGGAACAGTTGCTGTGAGGGTTCTATATAGAACCATATAGGGTTCCATAATAGCCATGACCGAAGAACCTCAAAGGGTTCCATTTGAGTCATGTTTTCTAAAAGTGTATGTTCATAAAACAACAACAACAACAAACATGGCGTCAATCAATAGCGTGTTCTCTTCTGAACTTCTAAAAATGTTTAAGAGAGTGGAGTGAATCCTTTGGGATAACAACATTTATACATTTCTAAAAGCAATCACACTGGCACAGGGATGTAGATCAATTAAAATCGAAAAATCATCTTATGTTCTAGATAACTCCCAGAGACAAGTTTCTTATTTTGTATTTTGTTTATAGTAAAACCTATAATCTCGAGTTGTGTTATGCACATGCATTTAGCTGTTTCCTATTTTACGGCAGGAGATATAGCTGTTCGTTGCATTAAGAGTCCCCCATTGGATTGCATACCTTTGTGACAGAGATGGATGGTCAATTCAGTGTCAAGCAGGCATACAATCGAGAATTTTATAAAAAGATATTTCACGCAAGTCGCTAATGTCTTAGTGATAATGTAACTTACTGATGAAAGGTCATGGCTCCGATGAACTTTGATCCGGTTTTCATGAAGCTGAAAAAGGATACAAGGTACTAAATAGCAGACAACATCCATGGATATTTAAACCAAATGGCTATGTTTATTTTCTTAATATGACAGGAGCCTCGACATGACCCAGTGATCCCGTAATAATTCACCCTTTTGGTTATCTCTGGAGAGACATTTATTAATAGGCCGACTTTACAATAAGGTTTAGCTAAATTAAATGGGCTTCAACAATAAGCAGAGATCAAAATAGTCCAAATTGATACTGAATGTTATAAATTCATTCAGTCAATATCTAAGGTAACTCACTGAGTATAGTTTAGCCTCTTTTACTTCAGGTTGATGGGGTAGATTGTTGAAATTCAGTTAATTGATAATCGTTGAATGTATGCCAAAGGTCTCTTACTTTTTCAGAAATACACTAGCTGTAGCGGACACGTCCTGTGTGACGTCTGGTCCCAGTAAGACTCTTGCTCGAAATGATGGCATGGAATCCATGATACTTCTCAGTTTACCAAAATCTCGTCCGAGTTGTCCTGGATCGACTGTCCGACCATATTTCGATTGGTAAATATTTGGTTCTGAGAACACAAAAAATGGATGTGCTACTAATTTAGCGCTTTACAATGACACAATAGCGAAATAATTCGATAGTTTTGTTTCATATAACAAATCAAGAACACGTGAAATGTATGACACTACCATTTAGCCAAGAAATGCAGTTAGTTTACTGTCAAACTAAAGCTATCATTTTTAAATTAACACTTAGCACTAAATCGACAAAGCTGGATCAACCTCAAACTTGGCATGTGGGTTGTCATACAAATACATGCGAAAATATCAAACGCGAACAAATTTCAGATGATTTCATTTAGCCTTAGGTTAATTAAGTTAAACTGTACAGAGTGCGATGTTATAACTCTTCTAAAACATTACGCTTACTCACCATTTCCTAGGTTACTCACCATTTCCTAATTCTAAATCTAAGACATATCCTTTCTGCGCCGAGTATTTCATGAGTTCCACTGCGTTGCTCGGATCCCAGCTCAGCCCAGGCCTGTATAAGCTGTTCAATCCAAATATCAGACTCAAATTTGATCTCTGGGCAAATCTGTTCAGTTTATCCCAGTCGGCAGCTGAGTGAGCGGTGTAAGTAAAAGAATAAAACAGAATAGTAAATCATTAGTAGTTCAACATTAATCTCAAGCTGCATATATATAATGAAGTACATCGCAATGCGTACATCGTGGTCGACACAAAAAGTATTTACAAAATGCATTTTTATAAAATTACATTAGCCATAGATGGTTAATTCGTAAATTCCGCACCAAGCCCAACACGTTAAAGCGATGTATAGTTTAAGTAATCGATGGCACCATCAATAAGACTGAATCTTTCTCTTTCCAAATAGATGCTTGAATCATTTCACCATTTAATTACAGATAGCAAGTAATATATACGACTAATTGCTGTGCGTGAAATACAGAGCTCTAGCCAATGAGAAGGCGCATAGTGATCAGCTGACTACTTTCGAGTGACGTCAAAGAGGGAAAGGGTGACAGTCGAATACACAGACCATACAAAGAAGAATAAGATCTACTTCGACTTAATCAGGAACAGACAACTGATAACTTACTTGCAGGAAATTAAAGCGTAGGATGTAAGGAAGATTCGAGATGTCAGAGCATTACCTGTGAATGTTGAATTCGAAATGCGTTCTGATTTGTGAGTTTGGCCGACAAAGATAAGAGAGTCCCCTGAGGTACCGCCTACTCTTAGGTAGCTTGGATACAGAGCCTGGGCTAATCGGACGGCTACTGGATCACTAAAAAAACAAGAGGAAACATATGTCCACCAAAATGTCCATTAAGATGAATAAGAACAAGTTACGTAACTTTGTAGAGACCGTTTAAATAAAATCATACACTGATCTTTGTTTTTCTCAACACCAAAGTACAATTTGCTACGCTAAGCTATATCCCAGCGACAGATGATTTGTTTTACCAAAATGTTTTTTCGTAAATTCCACACCAAGCCTAACACGTTTTAGCAATGTATAGTTCAAGTAATCGATGGCACCATCAACAAGTACAATTTGCTACGCTAAGCTATATCCCGGCGGGAAAAATTGGTAGAAATCATATGGGAAAAAAACGACATTTGTATACGTGGTAGCCATTTGGAAAATCCGTGGCATATGCAAATAATAATGATGATTTCCACAGGATATTCACGAGAATTGTACACGTCTTCAACACGAGAGTTGTACACCATATATATGCCAAAAATTGCACGTCTTTAATCTATCCGAATATATTTTACACGTCTTTATATCATGTGACGTGACAAGCATTCTGCACGTCTTGAACATGTGATATTTCTACGGGATGTACACAAATACATTTCTCGTCTATAACACGATATGTTTCCAAGAGAATGACTGGATATACACACGAACTGTACATAACATATTTATCAAGTCTCAGACATGTCACGGGTTGAAGCCAGGGCGAAAATACATGACTTACATTGGTTCCATTCATTAAAAATTAATCTCGTGGTAATCACATGATTTGATGGCAGTTCCATTCACGTAACATACATCCCGTTGTATTCATAAGTTTTCTGGTGGTACCATTCACGACAAATTATTCACGTGGTATTTACATGTTTTAAAAGGTGGTTACATTCACGACAAATTAACCGCGTGGTATTCACATAGTTTTCTGACGGGCGGTTGACGGGAGCTTCATGTTGCCCTGGTGCTCTCAGAGCTAAAGGGGAAGCCGATCTGTTTGTGCTGTCTGTATTGCGTCCTGTTACTGTCGTTCTGTATTTGTCCCGTCCTGTCTTTGTTTGTTGCCAGTGGTGTCGAGGGTGGTTCCCTTCACCCATTGGGCTGGCACGTCGTCATATAAGTGAAATACCCTAGCTTGAGTACGACATTAAACCCCAATCAAACAAACAACCAAATTTTTCTGGTGGATCCAGCCACGACATATTAACCACGTGGTTGTCAACTGCGACTGCTTCCCCAGTATACCACCATTAAACCATGTGATTTTTGCTGACTTATGCCCGCTGGGTGATTCTGTGATTGATTGCTTGATAATGATTGAGGTGAGATTATGTCACTAACATGACGGCATGCCAACCCAATGCATTCATTA
This sequence comes from Mopalia muscosa, assembly GCA_031763545.1. Classification (NCBI taxonomy): domain Eukaryota; kingdom Metazoa; phylum Mollusca; class Polyplacophora; order Chitonida; family Mopaliidae; genus Mopalia; species Mopalia muscosa. The sequence goes on from JARFOD010133382.1 coordinate 9,048, forward strand.
ACCAAACCACCCTCAAAGTAACTAACAAAGGTAAGACAGGACGATCACAGGACACAGTAGAAAGACATCACAAACACATCGGCTTTATTCTGTCACTTAGCTCTTAGAACGCCATATCAACAGCAAATTTCCTACAAGTCTGGCACAAGGATATGCCTTAATTAAAATCGATGAATCATCTTATATTCTAGTAAATATATATGTAGACGTGTTCTTTCAACATGCGTGAGAATATACTTAAAATGCATTGTTTAGTGGGCGTGGCCACCCCTATTCATGACGTCACGTGACTTACTCTCGTATGTTATGGGTTAAGAACATATGTGAACTGTCAAAGATAAACCTTACTATAAACAGTCGACCCTATACGTCTCGTGACGTAGACCCCGTAGTGTGACAAGAAGGATTTTTGATTGGTCAATATTTGTGGAGTTTTTCTGTTTAGTAATTAAAGATGCAAGACTTGGCCAGTTGTAAGATTGGGTTTTCCTCATGTAACATAGCACACCGGAAACGTCATATAACGATTTAGTTGTGTATCAAAGTCTACAGGAAACGTGATGAAGACAAACCGAAACATACCATTCTTAACTAGCCTATCACAGGGCTGGAATTATTACTTTTCTGCACACTATACGCTCACCGCAGATCTCAACTTTCAGGTTATTAAGAAGAAATAGATTCATGACGTTTCTGGTGCGCTGTGTAACATGACAAAAAACTAATCTTACATGTCAATGTCATTTTGAACAACATACACGACAGAAACTTTCTGAGCGTGCATTTTGACCAAAGATCACGTTAGATAACAAAAGTTGACGTGAGACAAAAACTGCGACATGATGTTCTTGGAAATGGGGCGGTTTGATTGGCTGGTTAAACAACATGTCATCTTTAAACACTCACGTCATATGGTGTCGACTTATGGCGCAATTGGCCCAACATAGAAACTGCACATTGGTCGTGTGATAACGCCGGTTTTCGGGCAGTCTTAACGTTATTGGCGGACCTACCTTTTTTCATGAGGAGATTCCAGCTCTAAGGTATCGCTGAGACATCTTTTAGCTGATTATCCTGTTTTCCGAAATTTTTATTCAGTGTCTATGTGAGGACCGAGGAGAGATGGTAGTGTACATTTGCATACTTAAAAAATTGATTAATTAAGACTCGATCCTTGGCTGAGTGTATAGGCATATAACTTGTCATTTGGACGTTTTAACAAGTAAATACACAGAACAACCAACACCAAGATATAGACATTTTTTACCTCAATCAGTGCAAACAATTTTAAGCCATTTGTATTGTGCAAGTAACTAGGCCTATACTTTCCCAATAATATTGCAAGTTGATTTTCATTATTAAAGTAGGTATATTTTATAATATTTGTTAATTAAAGTAAGAATAATTTGTCTTTCTTGTATAGACAAACCTACTAACCTAGAGTTATTAGTTTTCTTTTCGAAGTGCTTTTCAAATACTGCAATTTCTCGACACCAGTACCCTGAAATTAGACCTTGTTCATGGCAGCCCTGAGCAAAGATGATTATCTTGTACGAAACAAAATGTCAAATGAATGCAGACAAACGAATTTACTATATGTCTTATACACAATCTAATTAAAATCAGATCGCGAAATCGGAGAATCTAAAACAGCGTTTTTGAGATCTGATTTTAATTAGATTGTGTATAAGCCTGTATCGGCTTGTACATTGGCGCTTTAGCGGCCCAGTACAGTGTGAAGGAGGTAACCGTGCATTCAGCCTGAACTGGCAAAGACCGGCATGACTTTACAGGGCCTGTATTGGCAATGCGGTCTTGTGTCGGTGTCGTCCCAATTATCGCACAATATAGGGCCTATTTCTGAAGGCAAAACTGGGCCATATATTGTTGTCAAAAATCATACATTAATTCTACTGCGCTTAATTTCTTTATTCAATCTTAATTGTATTCCAATGAAGCCTTTTAAATTATTTAAACGTAGAAGAGTTGGTCTGCTGTTACGTATGCAGGCTTCAATGTTGTAGGACAGGGAGACTAGACTTTTGAATAAATGTTATATTCTGGTTAAAAAAAAAAAAAAAAATACTGCATACACGGACAAATTAAGGTGGACCAGTACAGACTTTCCATCTTCGATATGTCGAAAAAGTCGAAATGATGCCAACATGCCCAAAACCCTAATGTTTGCTGGAAAAATTAAATTGTGTCTTTTTTTGCCCCTATTTTTTAGATTCGTTAAATTTCATATTGCATAAGTTTTAAGGCCCTTCATTTTTATAAGTTTTCACCGAAGATCAACGCGAGCGCTGCCAATGTGAGCTCTTATGTAGCTCAGAGATACAAAAGATTATACTTACTCTGGGTTAAAGTTTTCCCACTTGTTGGCAATATTACCAGCGTCGACTGTCACACCTACGAACATATCGCTGGTTCGTCCAGCTGCCTGCTCTGTTTGGACGGTCAACTCAAGGTCGATCGAGCTAACATTTCCAATGATAAGACAGCAGCCAGTTACCAGAACCACCGCCTTCAAATTAACATAAATAAAAGGCTTCCCCATACTGATGTAAGTATCCAGTTCTTTATTATGCAGGAAGTCCTAGTTGTGAGCTTCCGTTATAAGCAGACAGAATCACAAGTGTTATCAGGCAAATTAACCTTTGAACCCAAATACTATTGTTTTATAGGTGGTGTGATTGAATGCAACAATACCCTGGTCAGTGTGCGTACGAATGTGAAAATGTCGATCGCGTTTTACTATCACAGATAAAATCTATTATTACTGACATATATTAAGAGTTTGTGTCAATGACATATATAGGTGGCCTACTAATTTAACACACATGAAACCAACTTTCTTCTCGCGACAGTTTCCCCTTATGATCCTTTTCCTATTGATGACGAACTGTCCTTCTTGAAAGAGCTACCTGTTCAAACTGAACAACAGTTGGGATGCTGGTTGGCTGCTGTTTTATAAAAACGTTGACAAACAACTTGTCCGCACTATTTTACAAACCATTTTTTTTTTACAAACTCCGATGGTGTAAACGACTGTAACATCAAAGCGGTACAGAAAGAATAGTTGTATTGCGGCACTATGGGCTGGTTCACCTTCACAATGTGTTTACAGCGATTACACGACTATGAGACAAGCCAAGACTCGACAACGTTATGTAACGCACTCTGTCCTCGCTTAATAAGTGAGTCTGTCCAATAAGCTTTTCAACCGGCAAGCTATGCTGTATAGTAACGTACAACCCGAGGTTAGGCCTACTGAATCGAATGCTACTGCGACTCAATGGTTAGCATGTCGGACCATTAATCTTCATTCCCCGGCCGCTTTGTATGTTATATTCCCCCGGTAGACCTCGCGTGACAATAATCATAACGGGAGTGTATTTACTAGGTTTCATTTTTGTTTTCCACCGTATATGAACGAGGCAAAGTAAGAAGGGGACAATCCGTCGTCCTATAATAAATGAAATAAAAGCCTTCAGCAGTGCTTCAGCCTTGTATGACTCTCAACCCAAACAAACACTTCCAGTATAGCTTCTTTGATATGCATTTAGGAACAGGGAAAGTAACATAAGAGGGTATTTTTTATTCATAAACATCTTCTTGGTTTATTGACGAGCAACGTTTCGGAACAGATTCTAGCACTGTTTTCAAGCTTCTGTATAAGCTTGAAAACGGTGCTAGTATTTGCACTGAAAATTGGGTATGAATAAACCCAGAAGTTGAAAATCCATAAAGCCCTACCTATTATGTTATCATCCCAGCTTCTCAATGCCACTACAAGTTATTGTTATATGAATTTAGTTCTAGAACAATCTTTTATCAAGAGACCCCTTGCTGATAAATCGCTAAGAAAATGACAAGCTCATGGTTTTTGAAGAGCGTGTATGTTATCTGGCTTTTCCCAAACTCCAGTGCAAACAACGGAATATAGGGAAGCTGATTAAAACCTGGATTTAAACAAATTGTGGTTATCTGCTAACACTTTTTGTTATAGTTCAGCAAAGAAACAATGCTGGCTTTCGTCTCATTAAGAAAGCCTTACTTAATATTTAAAAAGTTAAGCTGAGTAATCGGTATTCACGCTTTCACTACTCTACGACACTCACTATAGTCGTGTTGCTTGCCATATTGACTATCAATACTGTCCTCAGCCAAAGTTTAAACAATCGCCAACCTACTCTTTCGAAAATATGAAATAGTCTTACTTTCGGTGGTACATCACTTATCCTCACAATTTGTAACCAACATTAAGTACCATCTAGATTTTAAACCCAGACTGGGAACTTTGGGATAAACCCGCACCATTGCTGTCTTACCAGGAAGTGACGAATGGGCTCTACTTTACCAAAGTGCCAATGGCGCATAAAAGTTTGCAAATGTGTTATGTAGGTCAACATAAAATTGAACAATTTTATTCATTTAATAGTGATTAAACTTGTTAGCATCTATATATTTTGTTGTTTTTTTTTTGTTTGATTTGGGTGACTGGTATCTTTGATGTTTTTTGTTTTTTTGTTTGATTGGTGTTTAACGTCGTACTCAAGGGTATTTCACTTATATG
>JARFOD010133393.1:0-13626 GCA_031763545.1 Mopalia muscosa
CCCCCCCCCCCCCCCCCCCCCCAGTTTTCAAAACGTGTCTACGCCCTTGAAGCGTAGTACAACAGTACATGGCCAAATGGTCGTGTTCTTATCGGATGGCTATTTTCCCTGTCTTTATCGGAACTATAGAGTTATATAAAGTACTGGTTTCAGTAACCCCTGTAGAGTGCTTGCTCTATTCAAGTTAACAAACTTGTTTTAGTGGTAAATTTGCTTTATAAAAATTAAGCGGCTGTTGAAATAAGATTCCGCCGCCTTCATATATAGTGATCGTATTCCATCGATTGTATAGAAAAAGCTGTTCATAGTTCTGTGAATCTGAGCGTTAACAACTGTCAAGAAAAATAATGGTTTGCGAGAGGCTATTTATAAACGGACTTTAAGGGAGGGGCACAATAGAAGCACTGTTATTTTAATATACTCAATGACCTAGTTGCAGATATCGGTACTGAATACCATACTCTTATTACTTCTACATTTATGATCAGTTTTAATTGTCCACAACATTCGTGTGTGATGTGTTAAACAATCAGTAAGCCCATCCTATATGATGTACAGACAAGGTCAGATACAAGTCCACCGCTGACTTTATGTCTTGAATGGAATGGTGGTTATAGCGTTGCTTGTGTGTACTTCAGGACGTGGAGGAAGTTTACATGAACGCACATCAATTTGGCGCCTACGCTGTCTAGTCTAAAGGCCTACACCGTCGGTATAAATCTCTTTTATTAATAAATTAAATGATGACTGGTTATACTATACCATTGCATATAGGTAACCGGAGACATGTAATTTATTACAGTTCGCCTGTTTAACACAGATTTAACATGAACATGTCTGGTACAAAGCAGCCCATATCCGAAATCCTCAGTACATTGTCTACCTTTTCTGCTCTCTTCCTCGGCAAACATGTCTTAGCGCGTAAGCCAAGATACACTCTGGTTGTTCAGATAGAAGCTTATATGTCCACATTAATGGTAAACCTAGGTATTTTCATGTAAAACAAAAATCATAAAGTCCATGTATTCCCACGACAATGGATAACTCCGCAGCTAAACCAAAGACCTATCCATCATGATATGGGTGTTTGTATACTTACCATAATGATAAACCTATATCTCCATGTATAAAACTAAACTATTATCTGTTCAGTGTTTGCCCACAACAATGATAAACTTCCGTCTCCACGTGTAAATTAACACTCTCTATTAAAGTATGGTGTATGTATGATAATCATATACATGCCTTCCCGTGTAAAACTGAAATAAACAATATGACTGTCCAGGACGGCGCCTACATGCCTCAATAATGGCTGTCCAGGACGGCGCCTACATGTATGCCTCAATAATGGCTGTCCAGGACGGCGCCTACATGCCTCGAGTAAAACTAAAATCGTATATCACTATGTTTAGTACGCCCGTGTCTGTCTTCCTTTAATAACTTCTGTCTTCACCTGTAAAACTAAAATCGTATCTCTTTGTTTAGTATGATATGTGTATGTCTACATTATTGATAACTTCTATCTTCGCCTGTAAAACTGAAATCCTATCTCTTAGTTTAGTATGATATGTGTATGTCTACATTATTGATAACTTCTATCTTCGCCTGTAAAACTAAAATCGTATCTCTTTGTTTAGTATGATATGTGTATGTTTACATTATTTATAACTTCTATCTTCGCCTGTTAAACTGAAATCGTATCTCTTTGTTTATTATGATATGTGTATGTCTACATTATTGATAACTTCTATCTTCGCCTGTAAAACTAAAATCGTATCTCTTAGTTTAGTATGATATGTGTATGTCTACATTATTGATAACTTCTATCTACGCCTGTAAAACTGAAATTGTATCTCTTTGTTTAGTATGATCCATGTACGTTTACATTATTCATAACTTCTATCTTCGCCTGTACAAATAAAATCGTATCTCTGTGTTTAGTACGAACCCTGTATGTCTACATGACAACTTCAGTATTCGCTTCTCAGATTAACATCGTCATCCGTTCACTGCAATGCCTGTATGCCTTAAGTCCTGGTAAACTTCTGTCTCCCTGTGTAAAACTAAACTCGTGTCTTTTTGTTTAGTATGATCTGAGTATGTCTACATTATTGATAACTTCTATCTTCGCCTCTAAAACTGCAGGTAAACTTCTGTCTCCGTGTGTAAAACTAAACTCGTATCTCTCCGTTTAGCACGATACACACAGCGGTGCATTTGTGCCTACAACAATGGTAATCTTCTTTCTGTAAAATTAAAATCGCATCTCTCTGTTGAGTACGATCCGTGTATGCCTACGCTATTGTTAACTTCTGTCTTCGTTTGTTCAATTAAACTAGTGCTTTTGTTCACCATGATGCCTGTATGTCTACACTCCTGGTAGATTTGTTTACACATGAACATTAAAATGTATGTCCCTGTTCTGTCCGGTACAGATGTAGGCATATATTAACGGTAAACTGCTGTCTCCCCGTGTATAACTCAAATACTAACTGTTTGTTCAGCATGGATAAAATAAACATTTCCGATATTTCATCTTGATAAGATGTACGTCCCTTAGGTTACTCTACAAAATCTAAATTAACCCTATAAACCGATCCCAGCCAATTCGTTGATCACCTTCACAATTCCAGGCATTGCAACACAAAAAAGGCTTTTTTAAAAAGAGTAGAGTGAATACATTTGAACAAAAGATTGCGTAAAAGAGTTCAATAGACGGTTAATGGCAGATTGGCTACAAGGATAAGACGCTTGTCATCTTTGTAAGACTCTAAACAGGTTAAATAAGCACAAATGTGGGTTATGCTTAGACCTTTCTATTCGGTCTTATATGAATAAGCTGGCTTAAGGAGTTTAAAGATGACAATGTATTCTATTCTTGATATTGGTCTTAAATTATGTAAACTCAGTGAAGAAATGTGAAAGCTGTTATGTAAACTAGATTACTGAGTAAACGAATGGTAATAAAATTGTATATTATGTAGGCAAACAGATTATTTACCTGTGTGTATTAGCCATGTGGATAAAGGCAGGTTAACTTTACTCAGAAACTACCAGTTCAATGTATATATTAAGTGAATAAAAGTACAGTTTTGCTATATGTAGAGATTATTATGATATGATAAACTAAAACTCCATAGGCTTAGTGATCCCAGTCAACATCATGGAACAAGTGCTTATAATAAGCAGACAATACAACATAACTGTGTACCAAACAATATAACACATTGACTCTTCTAGTTAAACAAGACACAAGAATAATTCAACATGTAACCAGAACACGCAGTGTTCCCAGGGACATAAGATCCAGGGACATAAGACCCAGGGACATAAGACCCAGGAACAGAAGACCCAGGGGCATAAGACCTAGGGACATAAGACCCAGGAACAGAAGACCCAGGGACATAAGACCCAGTGACATAAGACCCAGGGACATAAGACCCAGGGACATAAGACCCAGGAACAGAAGACCCAGGGACATAAGACCCAGGGACATAATACCCAGGGACATAAGACCCGGGAACAGAAGACCCAGGGACATAAGACCCGAGAACTTAAGACCCAGGGACATAAGACCAAGGCGACAAAAGACCCAGGGACATAAGACTCAGGCGACAAAAGACTCAGGCGACAAAAGACTCAGGCGACAAAAGACCCAGGGGCACAACACCCAGGATTAGAATACCCAGGGACAGAAGAGCCAGGAACAGAAGACCAAGGCGACAAAAGATCCAGGGACATAAGACCCAGGAACAGAAAACCCAGGAACAGAAGACCCAGGGACAGAAGACCCAGGGACATAATACCCAGGAACAGAACACCCAGAAACAGAAAACCCAGGAACAGAAGACCGAGAGACATAAGACCCAGGGACATAAGACCCAAGGACAGAAGACTCAGGGACATAAGACCCAGGAACAGAAGACCCAGAGACATAAGACCCAGGCACATAAAACCCAGGGACAGAAGACCCAGGAACAGAAGACACATGAACAGGAGACCCAGAGACATAATACCCCGGGACATAAAACCCAGGGACAGAAGACACAGGAACAGAAGACACAGGAACAGAAGACCCAGGGACATAAGACCCAGGAACAGAATACCCAGGAACAGAAGATCCAGGGACAGAAGACCCAGGAACAGAAGACCCAGGAACAGAAGACCCAGGGACATAAGACCCAGGGACATAAGACATAGGAACAGAAGACACAGAGACATAAGACCCAGGGACATGAATCCCAGGGACAGAAGACCCAGGAACAGAAGACACAGGAACAGGAGACCCATAGACATAAGACCCGGGAACAGGAGACCCAGGGACATAAGACCCGGGAACAGGAGACCCAGGGACATAAGACCCAGTAACATAAGACCCAGGGACAGAAGACCCAGGAACATGCATTATACCATTACACTGAGTATACTGATCATGATTTATACCATATCACTGAGTACACTGACCATGCATTATACCATGACACTGAGTACACTGACCATGCGTTATACCATGGCACTGAGTACACTGACCATGCGTTATACCATTACACTGAGTACACTGACCATGCGTTATACCATTACACTGAGTACACTGACCATGCGTTATACCATGACACTGAGTACACTGACCATGCGTTATACCATTACACTGAGTACACTGACCATGCATTATACCATGACACTCTGTACACTGACGATGCGTTATACCATTACACTGAGTATACTGCATACAACAGATCGATACACTGAGTATATTGATTAGGCAACACATCGGAACAACGCGCACAATAAATCGTTATACTTGGTGTATTGGCCGTACAGTATATCAGAACAACGAGTGTAATGGATCAGCAGACTGAGTATATTGACACAGTATACAGAACATTGCATACAAGTGATCGTATATATATCGTATTTATTCGACGTGAATTAAACCCAAAAACTGCCCATTTCGGTGAGAATATTGATCTACAATAAACCACAACACTTCTTATTACATGAGTATATTAATCTACAATAAACCACACACTGCTTATTACACTGAGTATATTTATCTACAATAAACCACAACACTTCTTATTACACGAGTATATTGATCTACAATAAACCACACACTGTTTATTACACTGAGTATATTGATCTACAATAAACAACAACACTGCTTATTACACTAAGTATATTGATCTACAATAAACCACAACACTGCTTATTACACGAGTATATTGATTTACAATAAACCACAACACTGCTTATTACACTGAGTATATTGATCTACAATAAACCACAACGCTGTTTATTACACTGAGTATATTGATCTACAATAAACCACAACACTGTTTATTACACTGAGTATATTGATCTACAATAAGCCAGAACACTGCTTATTACACTGAGTATATTGATCTACAGTAAACTACACAGTGCTTATTACACTGAGTATATTGATCTACAATAAACCACACACTGCTTATTACACTGAGTATATTGATCTACAATAAACCACAAGGCTGTTTATTACACTGAGTATATTGATCTACAATAAGCCAGAACACTGCTGATTACACTGAGAGTATACTGACCAGAAACTGAATGTTATAATCAAACAACTCACACACAGACCCATTTGACCCATATTGGACATTAATTTCGTTTTGTGACCATATAGCATTGGTTATGATCTTCATATCCCAGGCCTGCCAGACTAAAACAGTTTGACCGAGTTGTTTCGTACATGGATAGATCCATTGTTGATTTACAAGACGCTGATGTCACACGCAGTTACCAACCATATAGGTAGACAGACAGGTAGCAATGGTTTGTAATGTGCGATACAAATACCGTTTAAATACAAACATCTAGCGCCATTTTACTGGAATACAAATGCTTTATGTGGACAACACGCGGATTGATGAAAAGATATATTTTCCCACATCAAGCTTCATATTGGAGAACACAGGTGAATCACAGACACTTAATGTGAACCCATAGGCTGAACTTGAAGAATAATACACTTGCATGTAAACTATGGTTTGAAACAGATTCTTATATTCACGTCTCAGTTTAGAAGGTCGCCTTCACCATGATAATAACAGCTGATACTTAAGCTTTGAGAGGGGTTAGGTTATGCTATGCAATGGCTCATGTCTTCACGTGTGTAATAAAGGACAAGTACTGATAGTAATAAACTAGAAGTCTCTTGTTATACCACATTACACAATCATTTCGTTATTTTACTGGCAAAAAGAAAATATGGTATACATCAACACATTCATGATCCTCTGTACAATAAGTGTTATGAACAAATATAGCTGAGGTTATTTACAGTACAGAGCGTGTAGCAGAAATGTCAACCCGATTTAAAGTACTTACCATTTTCTCTAGTGTACAGCACGTGCCACGATCAAGTGTCGAATGGCCTATCCCAGAAGAAATGAAAAGAACACCGAATAAATAGTTTTATAGAAAATGTTGGAGTAAGAACTGTGTGAGTACCTTCACTCTGACATGCATCTCAGCCAATCCATGAACTTTATACCAGAACTGGTCTGTCTAACTGCGTGACTGTGAACAGCTCTAATCCTTTATGCGATTGTCGACAAGCGCCCGTCGTTTTCTTTGAATATTCTATAGATGTTCAGCGAAGCGTACTACTGCGTTCGTCTTTACAGCCTCTTAAAAAAGCACAAACAAAGCTTATGATATATGAAATCAATACCAAAGTCAGCATATACGTTTGTCAAAAAAGTAGAATGTTTTGGTCCACATCGTTCAATAAAAGTTGTTCCGTTTTTGTCTTTTTTGTGAAGCATATGGTTCCTGTTACAGATATATGAGTCACATTTGTCACGATTTCACCAAACTTTGGTCTTCCCCGAAGACGATAAATTCGACTTTGTTGAAAAGTCACGAATTATTTTATTGACATTATGTAGCAGACAATCCTTTTCCCATTTCAAATATTTATTTAAAGATGTGATGTTATAATTTCATTCTAGTCATGATACGCTAATACATTAGTTGAATATTTAAAACTCCTCTCTCATTATTATCTGACGTTTCATGGTTTCAGCTCTTGAAAGAGGCAATGCCTTAAAATGACAAGTGTATATAACGAGGGATATAAAACACAATGTGATATAATTAACATACTCTTTGACAGCTATCCTGTGAGGACTCCGCGAATCTATTTTTCAAAAGACAAAAATATACTATTATTTTTAACCAAACGTTTAAGTGTTAGTTACACACGTTAGCATGTGAGTGACAGTATATTTAATTGTTAGTTGACAGAAATCGCACACAAAAACACTGAATTTGATGCACTGTATATTGCTCCATAACAACAACGCTTTACTTGTTTCAATTTCAATACAACTTTACCGTATTACTGCGAAATCCAATCTGTGTATCGAAGGAAAATTTTAGGAACTCGTCTGCTGAATTTCCATCCAATATTGACTTAAGGTCCACTTTAAAGCCGCGTACAGTTACAACCGCCCCAAACATTAAAGCTGCAAACAGTTAGCATCACCAGCAACGTAAAGCCGAGGACAGTTAGAATCACCAACAACTTTAAAGATGCGAACAGCTAGAAACACCACCTGCCTTAAAGTCGAGAATAGCTAGGGGACATAAAGCCGAGAACAGCTACATGTAGATGACATAAAGTCGAGAACAGCTAGATGACATAAAACCGAGAACAGCTAGAATCACCACCAACCTTAAAGCCAAGAACAGCTAGAGGACGTAGAGCCGAGAACAGCTAGACGACGTAAAGTCGAGAACAGGTAGAATCACCACCAACCTTAAAGCCGAGAACAGCTAGAGGACGTAAAGCCGAGAACAGCTAGACGACGTAAAGCCGAGAACAGCTAGAATCACCAACAACCTTAAAGCGGAGAACAGCTAGAGGACGTAAAGCCGAGAACAGCTAGGCGACGTAAAGCCGAGAACAGGTAGAATTACCAACAACCTTAAAGCCGAGAACAGCTAGAGGACGTAAAGCCGAGAACAGCTAGAGGACGTAAAGCCGCGAACAGGTAGAATCACCAACAACCTTAAAGACGACAACAGCTAGAGGACGTAAAGCCGAGAACAGGTAGAATCACCAACAACCTTAAAGCCGAGAACAGCTAAAGGACGTAAAGCCGAGAACAGCTAGAGGACGTAAAGCCGCGAACAGGTAGAATCACCAACAACCTTAAAGCCGACAACAGCTAGAGGATGTAAAACCGAGAACAGGTAGAATCACCAACAGCTTTTAAGGCGAGAACAGGTACAGGACGTACAGCGGAGAACAGCTAGAAGAGGTAAAGCGGAGAACAGCTAGAATCACCACCAACCTTAAAGCCGAGAACAGCTAGAGGACGTAAAGCTGCGAACAGCTAGAGGACATAAAGCCGAGAACAGGTAGAGGACGTAAAACCGAGTACAAGTAGAATCACCAACAACTTTAAATATACCGACAGCTAGGATCACCACCAACCTTAAAACCGAGAACAACTAGGGGACGTGAAGCCGAGAACAGCTAGAGGACGTAAAGCCGAAAACAGGAAGAATCACCAACAACCTTAAAGCCGAGAACAGCTAAAGGACGTAAAGCCGAGAACAGCTAGAATCACCAACAAATTCATAGATGCGGATAGCTTGAATCACCACCTGCATTAAAGCTGGGAACAGCTAGAGGACATAAAGCCGAGAACAGGTAGAATCACCCCCAATCTTAAAGCCGACAACAGCTAAAGGAGTAAAGCCGAGAACCGGTAGAATCACTGCCAACCTTAAAGCCGAGAACAGCTAGAGGAATTAAATCCGCGAACAGCTAGAGGACATAAAGCCGAGAACAGGTAGAGGACGTAAAGCCGAGAACAGCTAAAATCACCAACAGCCTTAAAGATACTGACAGCTAGAATCACCACCAACCCTAAAGCCGAGAACAACTAGAGGACGTAAAACCGAGTACAAGTAAAATCACCAACAACCTTAAAGATTCGGACAGCTAGAATCACCACCAACCTTAAAACCGAGAAAAGCTAGGGGACGTAAAACCGAGAACAGCTAGAGGACGTAAAACCGAAAACAGGAAGAATCACCAACAACCTTAAAGCCGAAAACAGCTAAAGGACGTAAAGCAGAGAACAGGTAGAATCACCGCCAACCTTAAAGCCGAGAACAGCTAGAGGACGCAAAGCCGAGAACAGTTAGAGGACGTAAAGGCGAGAACAGGTAGAATCACCAACAACCTTAAAGCCGAGAACAGCTAGAGGACGTAAAGCCGAGAACAGCTAGAGGACGTAAAGCCGATTGAGCCACAAGAGACACTGCCTCCTGGTTATCCACTGTAATAAGGCAAGGAAAAATGTAAACTGGACAACCTGTAGTCATATAAGTGCAATACCCTTGAGTACGACGTTAAACCGCAATCAAAGAAATAACTAAACAATAAAGCCGCAGACAGCTAGAATCACCACCAGATTCCACCTACTCTCAATCCAAAATTATGTTTTCTTCCCCCAAAAGTCGAATGTTTGAGGTATCCCAAAGCCTTGTTTATGATAATCCTGTGCCCGTGGGGTAAATGTGAGGCCGAACTATGTGTTGCTTGGGGGATCCTAAACCTGTTTCTAGGACGTAAATGTGAAGTTAAATGTTTGTTACTTGAGGTTTCCTACACATCTGTTCATGGCATGAATGTGAAGTTAAATGTTTGTTACTTGAGGTTTCCTACACCTCTGTTCATGGCATGAATGTGAAGTTAAATATTTGTTACTTGAGGTTTCCTACACATCTGTTCATGGCATGAATGTGAAGTTAAATGTTTGTTACTTGAAGTTTCCTACACATCTGTTCATGGCATGAATGTGAAGTTAAATGTTTAATGCTGGACGAATTACAAGTTTTGCGCATGGCGTTAATGTTACCTCAAAGATACGTTGTACGAAACGTTTGTTTATAACGTCAAAATGGCCTTAACTATCCTTTGTCAAATTAAATTGGCGTTTTTAAACTAATTCTGTTTGGACACTGATCCGTTCATAATTAATCCCGTATCATTGCATTTAAGAAATACCTATGTTAAATGCAAATGATTTATTGATAATGAATTATTTTAGCAAAGACCACCAGTCAGAACGTAGTTTAACTTTTTATAATTAGCTCATGTTTCGCTTCCTTTCTAGCGTTTCAGCTGTTGTATTAATTATGTCATTTTAATTAATCGCGTGTAAATTATTTCTGTTTGTCTATTTCCAAAAATAATTAGTATGGACTTTACCTTTCTTGATGGTTTTGGTTTGCCTTTTTATAATTAACGTTGATTTTTCATCCTCACGTCTCGATGTTGTTTGGAAACAACTGGTGTTTTTAATTGGTTTGTTTGTGCTGTGTTGTTCAGCTTGTCTCCGGTACTGTGGCTCGTCAAGATTTACTCTGCTACTACAGATATATACTTAACAGCTTGACTGGTTCTGATCAAGAGCGAAATGACTTAGGATGCTAACCTTAGAATCGCTTAATCAGTCGACCGTTACTCGAGAAATACTTTCAGATTTAGAGGTGGATTAGAGAATTTCACACCAGCGATTAAAGCTTAACTCTAAACTACTGAGCAACACTGAATGTAACTCTGGTATATTCACAGCTATATAATTACAATAATAACCCGGTGATAAGATTTGATATTTGTCATGGTATACTGGTTTTACTTGACGGATCTAACCTGGACAAAGACTGAATGGAACATTCTGCCATGTGTTCACGTTCAAAGTAAGATATATGCTTTATGAAGGGATTTACACAGCTGGGCGTGGGCTGCGATTATATTGTGACTTTCATTAGGAGAAACCACACACGTATGGAAAATAGAACTAACGTTCTGGTTAGCGACTAACTGTTCAATAGAAAATAGAGTATATATATTTGGCGTGTATTTTGCAAGGCTTGTATCAGTGTGCTTCTGTCTTACTGTTGGCCACCGGCTACTCGGCATCCATACCTATACAGCATCATAGACAATGACTTGTTTACTCTTGGCCTTATGATAGTTCATTACAAGTGATATTGTCCAGTATGACCCATCCTGAATTCTTCTTTTCATGGGTTTGTTTACCAGTGACGGTCCCCGTATTGTGATTTCGCGATGTTATAGACATTGTATCAACGCAATTGTGTAGAAACCGCTATTTTCTTCTGTGACGTTGTGTGTGAACTTATGACCAACAACAATTATCAACATTTTTCTAGACAAAGAATTGCTCCGAAAGATAAATGCTGATGAGCAAATTATTCAGAACAAAAAAAGTTAACAAAAGAACTAGACTTATTTTAAACAAAATATTGTTCGACAGGGAGATTTAATGTTGCAACCATCAAGTACTATATAACATTCTCCACAGACTGCAAACCCGCGCCATCACATTCTCCACAGACTGCAAACCCGCGCCATCACATTCTCCACAGACTGCAAACCCACGCCATCACATTCTCCACAGATTGCAACCCTAGCCATCACATTCTCCACAGACTACAAACCCGCGCCATTACATTCTCTACAGACTGCAAACCCACGCCATCACATTCTCCACAGATTGCAACCCTAGCCATCACATTCTCCACAGACTGCAAACCCGCGCCATCACATTCTCCACAGATTGCAAACCCTCGCCATCACACTCCACAGACTACAAATTGTATTATGTCCTGTACATAATTACATATTACATTCTCCACAGACTGCCAACCCGGGCTGTCACATTCTCCATAGACTGCAAACCTGCGCCATCACTTTTTCCACAGATTGCAAACCCTCGCCATTCCATTCTCCACAGACTACAAACCCGCGCCATCATATTCTCCACAGACTGCAAACCCGCGCCATCACATTCTCCACAGATTGCAACCCTAGCCATCCCATTCTCCACAGACTACAAACCCGCGCCATCACATTCTCCACAGACTGCAAACCAACGCCATCACATTCTCCACAGATTGCAACTCTAGCCATCACATTCTCCACAGACTACAAACCCTCACCATCACATTCTCCACACACTACAAACCCGCCCGATTACCTTCTCCACAGACTGCAAAGCCGTGTCATTACTTTCTCCCCAGACTGCAAACCCGCGCAATCACATTCTCCACAGACCGAAACCCGCGACATCAAATCCTCCACAGACTGCAAACCCGCGCCGTAACATTCTCCACAGACTACAAACCCGCCTCATTACATTCTCCACAGACTGCAAACCCGCGCCATCACATTCTCCACAGACTGCAAACCCTAGCCATTACATTCTCCACAGACTGCAAACCCGTGCTGTCACATTCTTCACAGACTGCAAACCCGCGCCTTCACATTCTCCACATACTGAAAACCCGCGCCATCACATTCTCCACATACTGCAAACCCGCGCCATCACATTCTCCACAAACTGCAAACCCGAGCAATTACATTCTCCACAGATTGCAAACCCGTGCTGTCACATTCTCCACAGACTGCAAACCCGTGCTGTCACATTCTCCACAGACTGCAAACCCGCGCCTTCACATTCTCCACATACTGAAAACCCGCGCTATCACATTCTCCACAGACAGCAAACCTACGCCATCACATTCTCCACAGACTATAACCCACGCCATCACAATTTCCACAGACTGCAAACCCGCGCCATCATATCTCCATGGACTACAAACCCTCGCCATCACATTCTCCACAGACTGTTACTGATACAGCTGTAATACAGCCGGACAACCACGGCACAGAACCCTGTATTTTACTTATACCAGTAGGCCGATCACTGCCAAACATGTTCTTGTTTGATGACCAAACCTCCAATCCGAATATACCCTATCACGCCCCTGACGCCCATCAACACAACAGACTGATCCGCTATAATTAAATATAGAATAATATTATAATTGTATATTTATCGTAGACTGGACTCAAAACAGACGCATACGTTTTCAAAAGGTGGTCACCTTGCTATATCGTCATATAAATTAATATAAATACACTTTATTAGTGTGTATGTTATCATTATTTCAAATGTGTCTTTTATAGGTATAGGCCTCTGAGTAAACACTACCAGAGACTCTGCCATGCAATCTCTACCGTAGGAAAATTGAGCATTCACCTGAAGTGTGGGACTGGGTTATTTACACCAGTTATCACAGATTGACCAGTTGTTTGTGACTGACAGCAGGATACAGCATCACAGAGTTATTTACACCAGTTATCACAGATTGACGGGTTTGTTGTGACTGACTGCAGGATACAGTATCATAGGGTTATTTACACCAGCTATCCCAGATTGACCGGCTGGTTGTGACTGACAGCAGGATACAGCACCACAAGGTTATTTACACGAGTTATCACAGATTGACCGGTTGGTTGTGACTGACAGTAGGATACATCATCACAGGGTTATTTACACCAGTTATCACAGATTGACAGGTTGGTTGTGACTGACAACAGGGTACAGTATCACAGGGTTATTTCAACCAGTTATCACAGATTGACGGGTTGGTTGTGACTGACAGCAGGATACAGCATCACAGGGTTATTTACACCAGTTATCACAGATTGACAGGTTGGTTGTGACTGACAACAGGGTACAGTATCACAGG
>JARFOD010133404.1:0-27741 GCA_031763545.1 Mopalia muscosa
TTACCGCGCTCTACCTCGCTCTCCCGCGCTCTGCAGGGGTTAGTCTTTAAAGGTTCCCATGTGTAGTCAGCCGAGTCCGATTATAAGGCGGCTACTTGTAGTTTATTAATAGCCGATTTACCACTACTACAGCTTTGATATACATCCGCAAGCTGTGTTTGTTAAATTAATTGGAATTATATTTTGGCACGTAAATGATTGATGTAACTAAAGTAATTGTATTATTGGTATTTTTTTCTATTTGGTGCTTCCCTTTATAGTGTGTTTACATATGTATTAATAATGATTTACAATGGGCCTATTTGTTTTATTTCTAGGTCTATCTTTATCAGGTGGAGTGCTTTGTATCTTTTAGTTTTGATGCCATGGGCTGCTGCAACACATATACATGTTAGTGTCATGACTTGACAAGGCCACAAACACATGGTTGAATCAGAATCAATCAAAAATTAAAAGTGCATTGTATATTTGCTGTAGGCCCATCCTAGCCTCCTACGGTGTACATTTCATCCTTCTGAATCAATCAATCAATCATTATGACCATGTGTTATTCGGGTTTTATTGTCGCTAGACTATGTCTCTTCATGCATGCCGCTCTATGCAAATGAAAAATAAAATACGTATTATGTGAATGTTATGAAAAAATAAAATACAGGTTACTATATGGTGTGTGTGTTATGTTATACATGGAGGTTTGTATGAAAACAGCGGTCGGCCAGAATTATGGTTTTATAAACGTTTGATTCCGTGCGGCCCGAATTATTTGTATCTCCTATATGAGATAATAACATGTCAGCTACTACACTTGTGAATTAGCTTTATATGATGTGCAATATTATTCACATGAAATAATGTAAAACACCAGAGGTATACCATTTAATTATATGGTTTTATGACCGTTAGACTGCGTCTGCATGGCCATCTTTAGTCGGTGTGACTTAGTAGTGAGAAAAGTACTTACCTGCACACTGCCTGTTAAAGTATTTTAGCTTCATTATTTACATGAAATGAATTAGTTGGAGTATTATTGAAATGAGATGAATTGGAATCCGCATATTTCCTGAAACAGATTAACGGTCCCAAAACGCACGTTGATTATAGGTCGGAAGATTCGTACATAACAATACGACTTTGATTTCGACTGAATGGTTAAAGACCCATAATCTATAATCCATAAGCCATCATAATCAACGCAACAGGAGATATAAATATCGGTGGGTCATAAGTATCTTAGCGTGGACCAACGAATTGTTTGTCATTAACACCGGAAACTTAAATATTTCTTAAATAATTTTGAGTAAAGAAAGCAAGTTCCATGGGAAGGAAACGGATTGGAGGCTACTGTCCTTGGTTTATTGGGTAACAATTTAAATACATGGTTTAAACTATATTTGTAGCTTATTTCAAGATAAATATACTCAGCATTTACGCTTATAGATTGCTTAGAAATATATATACAATAGAAAATGTATACAGTAGTAATTTTATTAACACAAGCGTAAAAAAATTAAATAAGTATATTTTTGTATTCCAGACGATCAGGCGGATTTGACCGAAATGGAACGTAACTACATGAAAACTTTAAGAAACGAAATCGTTCGAAACCCATAACCAAAAAGTCAGGTTCGAAGCAAATATCCCCTCGACCTCATCAAGCAAAGAAACTGAAACGAAAAGATTAGCTTTGTTAAATTTGAATGTCCTACATGGAACTGACTGAGGGCTTTCAAAAGAATACAAAACGCCATGTCTAGTAGTTCTATCGTATACATTTTATCATACCATTACAATTAGGCCTACTGTCACAATGATAGTTTTCTTTTTTTTTAGGAAATAGACTTTCTCGAAAACACCCGTTCCACATCTACCAGCAAACGTTTGAAAGAATGAGATTCAAATTGGGATCAAAGGGGGGCGCCAATTGCAATCTGCCGCTCTGGAATGGTGTGCCAGGTACAGCTCACACTTGTTCTACTTGTCAGACTCTTAATTGGTACAGCTGTTCCTTTGTACTTTCATAGTCTGCTTTCATTGCCGCTCAAGTTTTGCCTGCCTTTTGCATGACGTTAAAGGTATTCCCGCATTGTTGACACATAGACCATTTGTTAAATCGCCGTATATTCACTGGACCATTTGAAAGCTGCTTCATTAAAAAATATCCTCGTACTTGTGAATAAGTTGGGCTTCGAACATCTAACTGTTATTCAGAACAACACGATAAATTTTGGTCCAAACTGGGCATTTAAATGTTGTTAGATGATAATTCGACAGTCACGGGTAACTGTCAACTAAATGTCAATAAACTACTTTTGCAAACGACAAAATCATTAAATTCGTTGAATCAACGATAGTAAATTCTCTAAACTGTTTAATGCTTAAAACTTTGTCGCTACTCCTTTAAATATGTCTTAATCAATTTAATGCCACACGAAAGTTAATCCAGTTAATTTAAAATAATGCAAATTAAATTTTAAAGTATACCGGGGTTAACAAAAATAAATAAATTGATATAAAATGAGAGGTGCGAGAATTTAAAAGACAAAATCCAATAAAAGAATCTAACATTTATTTAAATATTTGTCTATTTATCTGCCACTGTCTAAGTTCCTTTCCTATTTAAAAGCTAAGGTACATACAAATTAAGTCAATCATACACGTAAGCTTATAGAAAAGTCACAAACAGTAAAGTGATATGTCACTGACTATTTAGCCACATCACCCCTCTTTTAAAGTGCGCGTCTAATACATGTATATGCTTTGACTATTCCTATTCCGATTTAGTCCAAGAGGTTCAGACGATAGTTTTTTTTACTTATTCTCTGTCGGGCAAAAACTTTTTTTCTGGTGAGATAAAAATACAAACGTCAGTGCCACTCGGACTAATCTCAAGTGTGATATAAATTAAATACACATCTGTTTTCTTTCTATGTTATCCCTCGATGAGAAAGTTTTATTCATTATTTCATTTTATCGATTGTGTTTGTACGTATCGTGGGCGTAGAGTTCTTCAGGCCCATAGGATAAAGCCTTACACGTTTTTCGAGATAAAGGGCTTATCCGTCAATTTGACGGTTTCGTTATACGTGATCCGAATCACGAATAGTGACAAAAACAAACCGAATTCGAAAAAAAAAAAAAAAACCTGTATTCGGAAATTGAATAACAACAAAAAACTGGATTCGTTATTCGAATAATGAAATCCCGTTTGTTTGTTTTTTGTCGTGATTCAAATCACCAATAACCAATTACCAATAACAAATCCCGAGCTAACTTGAGACTGCCTTATAATGTAATGCCTGTTCAAAACTTCGTAAGCATTACAGCCAGAATATGACCTTTCAGTAACCGATCCCTGTGACCACTTTCACAACATATCGTACACCTAAAGTTTAACATTGCGACATTTTATTGTATTTTTACTCGACCCTTCATGGTTTCCTCCGTTCCTCGACCCTTCATGTTTTACTCTGTTACGCGACTCTTTATTTTAAACCGTGTTATCCAACCCTAAATGTTTTACCCTGCTTCCCGACACTTCATGCTTTAACCTGTTACACTAACCATCATGTTTACCCTGTTACCCGACCCTTCATGGTTTACCCTGTTACCCGACCCAAATGTTTTATCCAAAAACCCGACCCAAATGTTTTACCCTGCTTGTCGACCCTTCGTTCACGTTTGTTTGATAAAGTTAACTGCAAATATGAGTAACTTGGGAAATATAATCCAAGTATGTCATTGCAAGGAGTTATACGCTGTAACTTTACCAGTAACTGTCATCAGATAAAGGGTATAATGCTGAGAGTTATTAACGAGACTGGAGACGCCTACGTCGTTCCCCCGACACCCCCCCCCCCCCCCCGCCCCACCCCCGACAACCTTACCCGCCTCCCCAACAAAAACACAACAGCCAAACCTTGCCATCTTATACTACATTACGATTTCCAAGCTAAATTCATGACCAAACAGGATAATAATTCCGTTACGCTAGCTGTAAGCCAGGCTTTCTCGTAAATTGTATTATTTAGCCTGCCTTTTCGACGTTCTAGCTGAAGGCTAAATGATGTGATGTTTCTATCAATAATAAAGGAACCCTGATTGATCCGGAAAATGATACTAATTCTTGTCTGACTTCCCTTCCCGAAGCAAATTCCTCCCAATGGCAGCTGTTAGTGTGTGAATGCATCCCACCGAGACATACTCAGCATGTAAAGGCAGGGAGCCTCCTGGATGAAAGACACGGCCGCTTCATTCATCCGGACACTCAGTGTGAGAACCGACAACACTATTGCTTAATAACCAGCACCTCGCGGAAGCTGACTGGCGTTCGCATCATTACCGTTCATGCCAATTTCATGTTGTAATATCGGAGTGTATTTTGTCCCAAGAAGTGGGAAAATATTGATTGAATGATTGGTGTTTTACGCCGTGCTTTAGGGTATTTTACTCAATAACGGTGATAACAGGATAAACAAAAGAGACCAATATTTACCAAATGTAGTGGGCGGAAACAGGGGATCGAGTTAGGGTTGTAGGAAGTTAGCAGCAGATTCGTTATTCGTCATTGGTTAATAGAATCACAAATCACGACAAAAAACGGGATTTGTGTTCGAATCACCACAAAAAAAGGAGAAACTCATAAAATTTGATGTTGCTTTTAGGATATCTTTCTAAGAGTATCTTGGTATAGAGAACAACAGCCACTCATTCACTAAAACGGGATACGTCATTGGTCTCACAAAGATTGGTGGTACGTCTCGAATATATTTCGTTAATTCTCTTTATTGTGGTACGCTTTGAAGTGGACAATCCGTCATCATCTAAGTCAAATTACAACGATAAACCCATGTACAGAAAACAAACGAAAAGATATATTGAGAAGCACCATCAATCTTTTTTAGCCCAATGACGAATCCTGTTTTTTGTGTGGGTCATTGGCTGTGGTTCAGATGGTCTCAGAGCTAAAGTGGAACAGGAAGCCGTTCTCTTTGTGGTGTCAAAATATTATGCCCTCTTGTTGCCAGTGGTATCGAGTCGAGGGTGGTTTTATTCACTCAATAGGCTGAAACGTCGCCATATAAGGGAAAACCCCTTGAGTAAGACGTTAAAACCCGAATCAAACCCCTTGAGTAAGACGTTAAACCCGAATCAAACAAACAACCCAAACCACATGGGTTGGAAGACACTTTTTTCTCGGCACAGATATTTTTATTTTCAAAGCACTATCAACCTTTATGAGTTGATTAACGAATCCCGTTTTTTTGTCGTAATTCGAATGACAAATCCCGTTTGTTGGACGTGATTCGTGATTCGAATAATCAATCCTGTTCTGTCTTGATTCGAATAACCAAACATGAATATCGAGTCTGCTGTTAACTTCTGGCCGCCGACCTGGGTCCTTGTACACTGTAGCTGTTGAGAACGTTTGACAAGAATCGCATAATTTACAAAAAAAATGTTATCAAGTAGAAAGGAATCAACCAATCACATTACAATATGGCAAGCACCAAACTATTAGCAGAATAGACTTACTATCAAACTGGACTTTCATTTTCTTAAGTTGTAACTACTGATTTTCTTTGTTCAGAATTGAACATTATTTAAGCATGAACACAAAATGATTGAAATAACAAATTAATGCATGTATGTACAATAGTTATTTTCTGTGGTTCATTGCCCTATGTATAAACATTAGAAGTGATTTTACCACAGAATTACTATTATTAGACGTTATGTTATTGAATCGATAGAGATTTCTGTAGTTTAGAAACGTTCGTGGGAACATCGCCAAATGCAAGTCTTCGTATGCTGTACACGTACGCAATATATGAAACTGAGTTTCAACAAGGTTATTGTCGCATGAAGGACAATGTCATGATTCGCCGGGGATGTTACGGAACCTGCCAGTGTCAACGGCGAGGCCTGCTGTTCCAACCGGGAATTTTGTTAACCAGCTTCTTAAGTCTGACAAGGTTCTATTGGTTATGTAAGTTTCTACATTTAAAGTTAATTTATGTTGTGAATATTCGTCTTACCGTCTACTGTTATTTATTACTTCGGTCCAATTTTAATGATATAAGTCCCTTAATCGTTCTTTTGGTATAACCAAAAAAATGTTGCTGTCACCTACCCCCTGTTCAATCCATAAGTAATCAAAACCAACCCGGAATAGCAGTTATTTTACACCTGTTGCCCATGTTCGCTTTACCCTCGAATCCAGATTTAACATCAGATCATTAGCTTTCTTTTGGGTAACGGTATTATTATATGTCATTAATTTTAACCAATACTTTATAACCTTTATAGATGTATAATAAATAATCGAAAGCCTTCCACATTCGCCAACTGCCATTGGGTTCGGAGTTGCTCTTGCCAGCACGAAGGAACTGTTTGCATGCTAAGTACTGTACACGTTCTAAAGTATCATATTGTTGCAGACCCCATACTCCTGAACCGTAAGTTAGAATTGGTTATATTTTGGCATCAAATAATTTAAAGTAAATTTTATAGGGTACAGCACCCAATGATATTAAGGCGTGTGTCAACATATTTAGTGCACATTTACCTTGTAATAAACAGTTTGAATTAGCACTTTTATGGCTTAGTTCTGTTGAAAATACTGTTCCTAGATATTTGTACTGTACTACCTCAATGTGGTCTTGACCAGTTGTCAACTTTTAGGGCTTCTTAGGGCTAAAGTGTAGCTTCCATTAAACACAATAAGCATTTAAAGTATCAAGTTTTGACTGTTAACCCTTATGCGTGAAGGATATCAACACTGGGTCATCAGCAAATAACATTGCATATCACAGCAGATGCATCGATACTTACCTGATTAGTGTTTAGGGAAAACAAAAGATGACTTAAATACATCCTTGACTTAATCCTAGTACAATGAGCAATAAATATGACAGCTATAATAAATTATATAAAAAAAATATAAATCTCCCAAAAGCTATGTAAAGTATCGTTAAATACATCGACTGCTGATGACCCCAATGTTTCAAATGCGTGCGAGACTTACACGACAGTTATCTCCCCTTGGAACATAATACACACTTTTGGCCATATTGTGTTATGCCCTTTGTTTAAACTACCAGTTACATTAATCGGCTTCGAACAATTTGTACGTCCTTCACGAAAGGAGACCAATAATGATCTTTCTTCGCAGCAGTGGTGCTATTTGTAGTTTTACGTTTAATTAGTTATCTAAGTACCTATATAGTATCTGTGGTCGGGGTATATAGTTTTGATCTTACTTTGAGGCGGGTATAAATCTGACGAGACAAGTTCTCATACCCTTTTTACGCCAAAATGTCTGCGCGTCAGTTGAATAAATAGCGGGCATCTATATAATTGGCCAACCGAGTTTTGGGTAAGCATTTCAAGCGGGTTTTATTTCCACTCTTTTGGATGGACTGGAAAACAGCATAGAAAGGAAGTAGTGCGTTCATTGTTTTAGGGAAAACGCTTTTTTGGTTTGAACAGATATCAGTTCAGAAAGTTTTACAGGTTAAAACCCTGCCGGTAATCGACCCACTGCTCCCAGAATTGGATACTTGGTGTATTTAGGCATTTGTGGCGGTGGATCCTAGCACTCTTCACATTTCACACACATTTTGGATTTGCTTCTGTCGCCCTTGAATAGTATTATATTTATTAATTATTAGTTAAGTAAACGAATTTTTTACTTTAAACAAATTACAAACAGTTCCCGTCTGATAAACAATTTTCTCCTTCAAAATATCGAAAAATCAAAGTGGGAAGTCTAGTAACGTAGATGAATTTAATGAACAAAATAGATTTTATTGAACAAAAAAAAGAAACAATTGATTTTAAAGGGTGTGATATTTTAAACATATTTCCCACAGCGTAATTTATAAATTAGGAAACTGTTTATAATTGATAGTTATGTAAAAGTTTACAATGTGTTCAGCACCAATGGTTGCATTCACACCAACTGGGGACAAGAGTCGCTCAAAACAAAGTCTGGCAGATTGGGAGTACGCCTAAACCTTTCTTTATGCTGTATCAGTTGGCCCTTTCAGTTTAGTTGTTGCAGTGAACCACATATTTCTATACGCCCTTTTCCTCTCCTTTTGCTATATTGGTTAAAGCATAACTTAAACAGCTTTCTAACAGCTTTCTGTGGTCGACTTTCTATGTTTGTTCCATAACATTGAGAATCCCCTGTCCCCCATTCGCCGCCGGTATGTTTGTGATAGATCGCGCTCAATGATCAAGGGGATTTTATCATTCAGTCGGTCTAAAGATCCGATCACTGCGTGGATCGGGTAGACAACCTCAGCAATACGTTATCTTCATTTTTAGATACGGTACATGTAGGTAGACACATAAAACAGCATATGTTACAAAAAGTAAAAGCAATACGACATTAAAATCTAACTCAATATGTGTCATCGTTGTTTGATTATAAACTAACATATTTATGTACATCAATAACTTTGTATTTCATGGATGGGTTATCTATATTTCTGAAACATTAAACCACGAGCCGCTTGTTTATCAGGTGAATAGTTCGTAAATTCGCCTCTACTGAGGGCATAAGATGATACTATCAGAGCTTAAGGCCTTCACCAAGCCGACCTATTTTTGATGTACGTCATGTATTTGTATTTTTCTGTCTTGTTTGATACTAGATGTCAAACGTGGTTTCACTGATCGGATCCATTCGTCTGTCGCGCGGTCATGCATGGAAGTGAAATATCCTTAAGTACGGTATTCAACCCCAACCAAACAAACACACAAAGCTAATCGAAAGGCTATAGTGTGTAGCATGTTGCTTTGGTGTCGCCACTATGCCTAGTTTTTGTTTGGTGTCAAATTGCTTCTTAAAACCGCACCCACGGTTAAACGGCACATGATAAGAGGTATTAAAAAAGGCTTCATCATAATTTCCAACACGGGAGATCGAGAATCAAAATGGTTTAGCCTTATTGGACATGCAATTAATTTCAGCAACAAAATTTAGTTATAGACGTAATAGATGATGTATAGCCTTCTTGCCACAGCGGTATATTTAAAGATGAAAGTTGCAAGACAGTGCTGAGGACCATTACATGAAAATGTGGTGTTTAAATGGGGCCACCTCAATAGTTATTGATTGGATTCATTGGGCTGGTAACTGAGGCATCCACAGCTTAGGGGCCAGTACTAGACTTATTGATGGGATTATTTGAGCTACCAGGCGTCTTAGGGGCTATCAAAGATTTGTCCGCTGTATAGACTCCATATCTGTCCCCGCAGGATTTTATGTGCATGTGGCAGCACAGTCCATAAGGTTTGGTGCGACGTGCTTGGATATGCAGTTTTCGTGACGTAATACGCCAGATAAATTATAACGTAGTCACGAAATACTTAACACTTAAGGGCTGCAATTTACGGTATGCAATTAGCTATATTTCCAGGTAACCCCTACATTCTTTCTGGTTCTAACATCAATGAAAAGCTGACAAAAATGCCAGTGTCTTATTCTTATCCTACAGCTGCTTCCTACAGAGAAACATTCATATTCGAAACAAAATCAGAGAGACTGGACGAGGTAGCCGGAAGTCAAGTTGAAAGGTGAGACTTATATACATGCCCCAGCCCATAAATATATCACCTTACAAATCTTTACCCAAAGAGAACACACTTTAAAAGCCTCTAAGGGTTTCAGTACAATAGTTATCATGTTGATACACTACAAGTTGATGCAATAAGGGTTCAAATAAGAACTATACAATATTTACAAACTGTGTTAATTGGATAGACATTTCTTAAGATTTTTAGATATCTTGGAGAACAGCAGAATATTATCCACAGGTGTATTAGGGCCTGCAATACACAGTCTCATCGTCGTATGAACGTACATAGAACAAGTTCGAATGCACTTGACTACTAGGTGCGAAGCCCCGATATAAGACACTATTTGAAAATAAACAAATTATTACCAGAAGGTAACGTCAACTTATAAAGATAAGTCCGCTATCGAATTGGTGCAGGAAAAACCATTTTATGTAATATTGCTGATAATATTCCGGACTTCCTCATACAGAAAAATGCAAAAAGTTCCTATATGATTTTTCAATTAAATCTTATAGGCATCTTTAAGATCCTACATGATTTTTCTTTATGTTCTATAGGATTTTTTCTGTTATGCCACGTTCCCACTACCAACAAAATTTGCGGTACGAATGAAATCGTCGTCGTGTAGTAATCGTGGTGATCCTGTCAGGTATTATCAGATGTTCAGGTCAGTCGTGGCAATCGTGTTAATCTTAGGAAAGTTTTGGATCCTATTCGATTGCAAGAAAGTACGACGTATCGCAACAAATCGCCATGGTGGTCGGGGTCAACCTTGGACAAGTACCATGCATCTGTTGAGATGTGTTGTAATCTCCCACGATCTGTCACGATATGAGACGCTCTTTCACCATCAATGGCTGTGGGTCGAAGTATTCAAGAAACTGTGACGTCGATGGTCAGTCATTCTGTATATAAATCCGTCAGGGTTCAATCGTAGCTCAAATCGTGATCACTCTCAATCCTAATGGTCAACGATATCGCGACCATAATCGTATCTTATCGCATTAGAGAAAATGGGTTGGTAGTATCAGAAAACATCGGAAGATATCTGCATGTACACGTGCCATATCGGGGACTCCGTTTGTGATGATCATTTCACATCGAGACCCAATCGTGGTCTTAGTTGGAACAATCCTATCGGAACGTATATGCTAGAATCTGAACGGCAGGCCAGATCGCGACAGATTTCGTCACTTGAAATCGAACAATCGTGACCATATCGTATGCAAGCGCACCAAACTACTAGCCAGAAAAATGATATATTCTAGACATACAACTAATTCAGGTTGTCAGGATAATTTGTAATTTGAACGTTTTCATCATCACGATAAGCGTGATCTCACTTAGAGTCTTGTCCTAGTGTTTCAATGTCTGAATATGGAATATCATTTTCGTCAGATAGTGATCTCTTAAAGTTGATGTTAAATTCTCAATTTACTTTTAGCAGATCATGTTTGAGACTCGTTGACAAATGCAGATTTCTCTGTGACCGAGATAAGACAAGATGTAAATCATACTGCTCGCCTGTGGAACATATGGTTTGCAAAAGTACGTTTTCCATCTCTTAAGTCAATCTGCTAAGGGACCGTTTCCAGCCTTCGTCTTCAAGACGAAGGCAATCATATCAGGTGTTACTGAGTAGCCTCTGCCGGAGCAGCACTGTCAGCGGTCTACGTATCCTATATACAGCGGTAAAGCGGCACTAGCATAGTGCAACTATTATATTGCTCCCGTGTGTGTAATAAAATTCCCAAATGGCTGTGGTAGATATAGATTTATATGTATATATATATATAAATAACCTGACAAATTCTGTTGTTATTTTCCGTTGTTGTTGTTTATAGGGCACTTTTCGTAAGCCTATATGGATTTCGTCGCCCTCCAGTGACATCTTCTATTTTTAATTCATCTGCTTGCAGTAGCTTACCATTTGGATGTTTATAACTTTACTGCATATATTTTCTTTTAATTGAATCGATAATTATTATCTAACTTAACCGGTTGCGCCCACGTGAAGAAAGCCACTCTTCTCCCCGCCATGGGGTCTTCTCAGCCTGTCGTCTCCTCACCAGGCGATCGTCCTGTCAGACTATTGTCAATTACTCTCCTAGCAAATTTCCACTTTTAACCCGACTGCATGTGATCAGAATTTATGTAATTACTAAATAATTGTACCACAGCTTTCTTATTTTGATTATATTACAATTAATAACGAATGTTGAAATTTTCACAGTTCCTTATTTCCAGTGTTAGGGAAAACATGAATTTGGCGTTTATATTTAACCGAATTGAATATTCTGTAATAAATCAAAGTTTGTTTTGTTTAATTATATTGGTTGGCTGGTTGTTTGATTGATTGCAGATCCATAGATTATTGGTTGTAATAAGCACTGGGAACATATACCATACAACTTATAGAAAATTTGTTGTTGATAAATACTCATTTAAAAAGACACTTTCATTTAAAATAAAAACATTGCTAATTTGTTTTTAAGCTTATAATTTATTAGCACCGACCCATGCTGTATACCCTTTTCATCCGTAGGAAAAAAATATATAAAAAAGTGCAAAAAAACTTTTAAAAAATAATGTATACATAAAAATAGAAGGTTAATCCGTAAAAAATTTCAAGACGTTTTGGGGTATATTTTGTTTTCTAATGTTAGGTAGTATGCCCCTTAGTTACCGAATCCTGTGCGGACATTCTAATAGTCCTTTATTTATTTTCCTGCATGCTGTCGTCTATCTGATCGTCTGCTAATGTGGCGATAAAACCTTACCTGTTATTCCATATCAGTTACAAATTTCGAGTGACGATTGATTAAGAAAGAAATCCATCAGTAAATAAACAATTGTTTTGACATTTTTTAAAATAAATATGGTAACAGCCTATATGTACAACATTATAGCGATACCACACAATATTAAATTACTATAATATTTGTCAAATCTTTACGTATATCAACCTCATAAAACATGCCATTACCGATGCAGGGATCGTTTGTTTTAAAGTTGTGATTTATTGTCCCTGTGACTTCACTACGTTTTAATCAAATCTTATATTTATTTGTGCAACGTACTTGTTCGTTAAGTTGATTATCTCCATATTTTCAAACAACTGCAAACTTTCTTTAAATTATAAAAAAAAAAACGCAATTATGAAGTACCTTAAAATATATCCCGTTTTATAGCTCTGTATTCGTCTTCTGACAATGCCGTCGCCTTTGCTCAATGCCATATTCGTTGCTCTGCGTTTAATCTTGATACAGTATTTTTTCGAATAAATTGATTGCCTGATTGTTGTTTGTCGTCGTGCTTTAGTCGAATTAAGCGAAATTAATAAATAAGTTCAAGTATATGAAGGCCAAAATGACAATGCTCGAAACGGGAACGACAACAAAAATATTGCAGTCGAATTCATGTCATCTACAAGAATGTGTGAAGATGACAAATTCATTACACTTTTCCTTTTATTTCGTCACAAGTATATTATGCAAACACCTCTTCAGGCAACGTACTTGGAGTATGTAGACTATGAAACGTCTGTTTCATCGGGAAATAAACCGATGTAGACTACACAAACAAATACTGAAAACGCCTGCTGCTTGATTATCGAATATTCATTTCGTTCATGTCATCAAATTTCAAAGAACTGAAAGTGTGCTTTTGTGTTTCCACCATTAATAGACATGTGTGAGTGTATGCCGCTAAAGAACTTTAGACAGTTCACACTGTGCGCTGTTGTTGTTGTTGTTATAATCTCGCTGCAGGGGGACCACTTTCGGATGAACATGTCTTGAAAAGGGCGCTTGCCCTGAAGAGGCTTAGCTTGCACAGCATGTGCTTTAGCTTAGCATGTCAGTGAAATGTGCTCATATCGCCTTGGTCTTGGTCTTGAAAGTCTACACAATACGATTGGAGCACGAACAAAGGTTGGATACGGTCCCTAAATCCTTTTCATTTCCAGTCGTCACTGACATGTCGCCTGTAGCAGTTCCGGTTATAAAGCTTGACATTTCTGTGTGTGACACCGCGACATACGTACCAATATCTATAACTGGCACCATTTGTCAATCAATGGAAAAACATGCAAATTCTCTATTATTGACAACCATGATCTGTTTTGTAGTTTCCAGCTCGAGTTTACTCTGATTTAACAGACTTTTCCGGGATACCGGAAGTGTCAATACAGTTTGTGGAAAAAGTGTATCATTAACGCAAACATATTTGCGTGAGAGCTTATATAGTGGACGAGACTAAGCAACTCTGGTATCCCATGCCAGGCAATCTCGCACTAATTTCTGCCAATATTTGGGTCAACGTTTCTCACAGATATGCACATAAAAGAAGCGCATCACAAGTTGTCCCGGGTGTGTCTTAGAGTGAATGTCTCGACGTAAGAAATGGAATTGATTGTATTTTAGAACGTTATGAAAGCTGTTTATGTCGTGTTTATATCTTAGATGAGGAATTTTTTTCCCAAAATATTAATCAAAATGACGGTAGTTATCAAAAATACACAGACTTGAAAATATTACTCGGCAAGTTTTTCCCCATCTTAATAACATTATATAAAGTAAAGACTATTGACTTGTCAACCTCGAATGACAGAAAAGCAAGAATCAGTCTTTCGCAAATGCCGTTTTCTTGTGTTGTATTATTCTCAAAGCTGCTCCTCACAAGCACCGATTGGGTAGAAACTTGGGGTCCGCCTTTTGCCTGCTGTCATTGTCAACAGATCCCATAATATATCAGATTCTGAATTGAAGTTCAATACTTCACTTCTATTACCGGATCCCTATTGATCGTCTTGGATCTACTTTTGGACTATGTTTGATTTGGGGGTAAGCGCATTGATAGTGTTCTGTATCTATGTTCATGCGATCGGCTTCCGGCTCCCCTGGGGGGCTGTCCAGACTGTTATGTCGCTTTTTCAATTTGTCTCTAGCAAATCAAAATTCAAAATTACTTATACAGTTATTAACATGACTAAAATCTTTTTAGTAATATTGGGCTTTAGATCTTTATAATAAATTTTTGATTGAGAAATGGGCTTGTTGAGGGTTGGTTTTGCTTCCCTGTCTACAACTGTGTTTCCAGGGATACCCTGATGACTAGGTATTCAACAGAAGAGGACTGCTCCACTGTCTTGTAGACCTTTATATTGACTAAGGATCTGCAGGATTGATGGCTGCTTGACCTTAAACGGCTTTCTGAAGATGGTGCTTTGAGATTAGGTCTCAAATTAAGTCCAGAGCCAGTAAAATAGCCTTGGCTTCAACAGAGAAAATGGATCAAGCTGAAGGGAGACGTAGGCTTTTAATTTTGTAGCGTATTGGAGACCAAGTGTTTTCCTCCGATGGTATAAGGATAGCTCATTTGCTTCGACAAATATACTCTGAACTGGTGTTGTACGGAACACCACAAGACTGAGCCGGAGACCTGATGGTGGACTGGGTCCAGTTTTTTGATGTAGCTGTCCCGCGCTGAGCCATAGACTATGCAGCCTTAGTGTAGTTTGGAGGACCAGAGATCTACATAAATTTAATAATACAGATCGGTCAGCACCCCAATCGGTGCTGAACACAACCTTTATTATGTCGAGAGCCTTTGTACATTTAATTTTTAGAGCTTCAATATCGGGGATACATCACAGCTTGCTTGTTTTTTTTTAGCTCTGGATCGGTATGCAATTTCTTTTTGTTGCAGAAATGCATCCCGACGGTCTTTGCACTGGAAAATTTAAACCTATTTTCTGTAGCCCATCTCTCAATCTTATTTAGACTTTAAACTTGGCGTTCTATATTATTCATATTTTTCGCTCTGTAACAGTAGGTCATCTGCAAACAGAGATCCCTCAACACCCTGGTTGAAACCTCCAGATCTGTATACTTAATAGAGTAGGTGATAGTGTACTGCCCTGTGAAACCCCCTCCTGCTCACGAGAGTCAGAGAGAGTGGAGCCCACTTTAACTTTAAAATACCTATCGGTTAAAAATTGTGATATAAATTTAGGTAGGCGACCTCTCAGTCCCATGTCTGACTAGTCTTTTAAAACTCCATGTTTGCACGTTGTGTCGTATGCCTTCTCAAGATCAAAGAAGACCGGCACAACGTCTTCACTTTGGATTAAACCATTACGTATGAATGTCTCGAAACGGACCAGGTGGCCTAACGTTTACCGACCTTGTCTGAAACCACACTGGATGTTTATGAGTAAGTTTTGGTCCTCACGGACCCAGACAGGGCGGTCATTAATTAGCCGCTCCATAGTCTCACAGACACAGCTGGTAAGAGCTATGGGACGGTTATTATAAGAATCAGTGTGATCTTTTCCGTTTTAGGAACCGTTCTGATAAGTGCCTCCCTCCAGGATTCAGGGAATGTACCCGAAGTTCAAATGTTATTATATAGTTCCAAGAACAGCTCAAGAGCTGAAGGTGGAAGATGATTCAGAAAGTTATAGTATACAGCATCAGGGCCACATGCAGAGCCATTGGCCCAGGGAAGAGCAGATTTTAGTTCATCGAGGCTAAATGTGGTGTTATAATCCTCGAGGTATTTAGAAGTAGAATTTGGTTTGCTCCTCTCCTTTCTTGTCTTAATCATCTGAAACTCTTGCGAGTAGTTTGCAGAGGAGGATTTCTCTGTAAAGTTATCGGTATGTCTATTGGCGATATCGGAAGGAGAGGTTAGCAAGCCATTGCCCCCTTCAGATTCTGTACCTTAGGTTTGTTGTTTTTAACTTTAAGTGCCTGAGCCATATTCCAAACTTTATGCATGGATGTTTTAAAAGTGTGCTAGACACGAAGTCACACCAGCACTTGAGTCTCCTGGATTCGAGCGTGGGCCTAGTTTTAGCTCTAGTTATGCACACTTGGCTCAAATTACCTGGCAGTGGATGTTTATTAAAATGACGCTCTGCCTTTTTAGGACTTTTATGGCATTTTTGCAGTCGTTATCATACCAGGGCTTACTTTTGGACTTTTGGGTGTTCGAGGTGTTAGGGATGGTTCTGTCTTCAGCATATAGTATAATTTTAGTGAATGTTTCTATAGGATCATCTGCTGCTAAAACGATCTGTAGGTCGAACTCGTCCTCACATATCATTTTAAATGAGTGCCAATCTGCTCTGTCAAATTTCCTCTTTGGCATTCTCTCCAATGAATTGGATGAGACATGTTCAAGGACGATTGGAAAATGGTCACTGCCACAGAGATCGGCATGCACCCTCCGAGAAAAATATTGGAGAAGTGCTCCATCTGTGACAGTCAGACCAATTGCAGAGTAGGCCCCATTACCTGGGTGTTAGTAGGTGGCAGAACCATCATTAAAGTAGAACAAGTCTTCCTGTGACAAAAACTCTTCTCAAACTTTGCCCTTGTTACTGAGGGAATCACTACCCCACAAAGGGTTGTGGGCGTTGAAATCCCCTATCAAAATAAAGGTGCAATTAGTTGTTCTATTAAATTATGAAGTTTTGTAACTGAAAGGAAGGATTTTGGCGGAACATAAATAGAACGCGAGGTAACAGTTTTAGCAAAAGAAACACGAACGGCCACAGGACTGTGGATAAGGTTTGTGTTGATGAATATAGAGAAGCCCCCAGTAGCTCTCTCCATATCAGCTATACAGGGCAAAGTTTTTAATAGTGAGTTTATCTTTGTCACAGGTTTCTAAGTGAATGTATTGAATGCATATGGCTGATGGGTTATATGACTGAACCAGAAGACCTAACTCACTCAGACTTAGACAATTCCTTTGTATTATGGGTGGGATGTTGATGGAGGAGGCCTGATGTCTACCTCTATTCTCTCTAAGGCATTGAATCGGTAGAAGTTCATTATTTGTAACCGTTTGCGTTGAAGTAGTCGTTGTTGCTTGTCTGATGTCCACTTTAATAGTCGACGCGTACTCATCTCCAGGCGGCCACGCAACGAAGGTCTGTGTCCCAGCTGACATAGAAACTTTCCTTGTGGCGTTGGCGTATGGCTGGGATACCCCTTGAACACCAGAGACAGACGCAAGGCGCCGAGCCTCGATATAGCTAACGTTCTTTTTGGATTTTATTACTTGTATTCTTTTTTCATTAGTGAAAAAACTACAGTCTGGTACTGTAGTTGAATCAAAAGTAATTAAATATGTATCCAGTTTTAATATTTTACAATCTTTTCTTGTTGTGAAGCGTTTAACATTAGCTATACCTTGGTCACTAAGCTCGACGCAGATCTCTTCTTCTGATAAATCAGAGATCTTAACCTCTGTCTCCTATGTTCCTCTTACTGCTGTTAAGAGATCTATGAGGTGTAACGGCTACAGACAGCTCCATAATGTTCCTAAGTTTTAGTAAATTAACTCCCTGTTGTTGTCTGGTACATTCCACCAGAATGTCACCGTATCTCATTTTTGTAACATTTTTTAGAGAACCTGCTGTAGCTATGGTTGTTTTGTTCCACGCAAAAGGCGATAGTCTGGATACAGTTTTAGTTTCGTTTTTGCTGCTTATTACTAAACATTTTGCCCAGTTGTCTTTTATTTTTCATTTAAATTTATTTCTACAACTTTTCTTTTTTGCCTGAATTAATGGGGTTGAAAGGGGATCAGATTGGGAAAATCTGACCACCCGTCTAGGAGAATATTGAGCCAAAGTCACGTGATGGAGCAGCATGGTTATGTGGCACCCTTTTGCCAGCCAAGCTGCCCCTCAGTCACCAGGATATCATTCTCCTCCGACACGGGCTGCAACCCACGGCCAACAGGTTGCCTCTTTCTTGCCTCTTACGATCGACAGAGGAAGCCGAGGAACTATTCTGCAGGGCCTGCTGGTGGTAAATGGCCCACCCTCTTCCAAACGGAAGCAATTGTCTCGAAACTTTAGTACACATGATACGAAATCCTTGCAGGAGCTTTGATATCAAAACACTCAGTCGCTGTTAGTGTTTGGCTACACAGGAATATTAGGACTGGAAAAAATGCTGCCGTCGTACAGAATTACACATACGGCTGAACATATATGAGAAAAGGATCTTACTCTGTCCACATCTATTTAAAAACTAGGGGGGCTAGTTTCACAAATGACTCAATCTATACCATAACAAGTTATAATCCATATTTCGGGAGTAGTAACTGACACAATGAGTCAATAATTACACAACAAAGAGTAACGTTTAAGTTGTCAGTAATATTCAGAATGTAGCTCTACTCCGTTTGGATCTTAAGCAGTTTGTACAAAGTCAATTCTTAGTAACGAAACAAACAAACGAAAGAACACACGCGTTTACAAGGATGAATTGAGTAATACTTTACAAATAGTTCCCGAGCTAAACCGATGGCTCTTCAGCGAAAAGGGTTAGAGAACAGACATTTAATCTGCACATTGTTGGCAGATCATCTGGCCTCTAGGGTTTGTGACTCGTTCTCGTCTCAAGTGGAAACATGGTCTGATATATACGTCAAAACTCGATACCGGATGATACGCAATCTTCCAAAGAAATAACGATACATTGTGGTGAAGTACTTATAAGAAATTGGAACAGGCAAAAACGCCTCGAGGTAAAAAGATATATGGCTGGGTAAATGCATTTCTTGTGTAATGATGATATTGCAAACATCGCCTTGACATGTCAAACATATAACAGGCACTGGATAATACCAGCAAGATGTTTTGGATGAAAAAATTACGATAAAGTATATTATGTAGAACTGCATGTTTCAAGTGCAGCTCGCCATCTACTTCGATGGGCCAGAAGCACTACAATATAGATATGGGAGGATTCTGTGACAAAACAAACAAGATGGCGATTTCTAGTATTATGGATTTAACCGATGTAATTAAATAAGTCAAAGAGATGCAGGGGCATTGAGCACTCCATATTGAGTCGCTTTTACATAAAGAAATAATCTGTGGCAAACATTTTGCATTATAGAAAGCAAATGATAGTAATTGAGCCAATAGAAGTCTTATGAGCAATAACGTGGTAGTGCAAATATCCGTTTATATCCTAATCCTGATTTTCATAAAACCCATAAGGTTTCCCCTTAATATAAGAGTGGCGTAAAGGGCCACAGTGTTAATCGAGAATTAACGATCTATTACGATGCTCACCGATTAAAAAATGTATCCTGCTGAGTACTCTGCTGTGAGGCAGATAGTATTAATAACGTACTGAGGACAACATACAGTCGACATTACCCTATCTCTTATTACACGGGCAATGGAAACAATGTCGTCTACCCTACTGAATAGGATGTTTCACACTTCTAGTTAATGGACCTCTGGTGCCACTCAAATTTATTGCACTCACGCGACATCTATACCGGGTGGTATAAAGGTGAGGCACAGTTTCGTAAAAAAAAAAACTACTCGTGATGTTCTCTGTGCACACGAATACATCCCCTTTATAGGGCCTACATAAGGTCGAAACTCAAACCTGACTGAACCCTTGTTCGAATTCATTTAAACCATAAGATACCAGTTGGCCGTTAGAATTTCTCACGTGCTTTTCACATAGCACTGCACCACCTTAATACAGATGTGTTTATATGATAAGACAGGTTTTATTAATTTATATTGACAATATTAGCACTCTGATGATTTGAACATATTATAATATGCTACATGCCATCATAACTAGGCCCGCGGCCGTGGCTAACTTGTACCGTGTGTGCTTACCGAACTGAACCTGCTTCACCGGATCGAGTCCGCCGGTCGAACATCAGGTTTATGAGCGAGTCACATGTTGCGTCACTGCAACCGTAATAATGGCAAGGCGAAGTGTGAAGTGGACAATCCGTCGTCATATAAGTGAAATACCCTTTGGTACGATGTTAAATCCCAATAAAACAAACAAACCTATATAACTACATACATGAAACATTTTTGACATGCATGAGCTGCCACCAGGCTTAGCCTGTTCCAACTAAATATTCCTTTTAATTGTTTGTTTGTTTGATTAGGGTTTAACGTCGAACTTGAGGATACTTTACGTACTGCATGTGAGGACATATTGTTCACTTCAAATTGTACCATGCTTAATCACGTTCGAAAACTGTGAGGAAACCTAGTAAACCTCAAGAAAAAAAAATTGATTCAGAGTTGTAGGCTAAAAGAGTGTAATCGGTAATACATTATTGTGGGTCGTGAACTTATTGAGTGAACATTATTTCAATTGATCTACCTGGGGTTGTTGGACATACTCATTATGCCAATCCCCACAGATAACTGTTCATGTTAATAAATACCCGCCAAATAGTGAACAACAAGGGTGTTACTCGAAAGTATGATACTATAACAACATGCATTATAATGCAGCCTGAAACAGAACATGTAGATCCTCTGCAAACGTTCGAGGCAAACACGTATAACAAATTAAGAACATAGACTACTCACAGTATTTCTTCTATGGAACCAACTTGTATCAATATATTGTCCTTAATTTCGCCAAAAGATGTCTAGGAAGTTCTCGCTGTTGCACACATGGTCCGTTCTATTTTGTGGTGAAAATAAAACACAAGTAACAGAGTTACTTGATAAAGTGGTCGATAATATGTCGTAGGTGTCTTCTACTTCCAAACGTCTGTACTCCGACACGAATAGCGCACCATCAACCTAACAACTTTCTCCTTAAAATGTCGTATTTTGCCTTGACAGATAGGTGAGTAGAAGCTTCAAATATCCGGAAAGTGTTGCGTTCCCCTTGGTCGCGATCCTAGTGTCTATATACAATACTCATTGTTTTACTCCACACTAGATGCTGGTAAATGTGTGCGAGTCAGGCATTGAATAACCAGGTGGCCAATAATATTGATCTGTATAAAATCCTGACATAAAATGTCGTCGGTCATTTAATCACATGATCACATACGAATAACGGAGAGCGGTAACGTAAACGTTGCCAATTATTACATTTCCAATCAGTGCAATTCAAGTATATTACGTCTCGAGAAACTAAAATGTCGTTGAAAATAGTATGGAGTATATCACTTAAAACACTAATGCTATTCACTGATTATATGTGACAAATTAAAGCGAATTTTGTCTCATTGTTGATATACTTTTTATTTACATGAGTTTATTTGGATCTTTGGAGAAAACAGTTAACACAGCTCATACTGTTTCCCTTTCTATATAAATAAACAACAGTATAAAAACACAAAGGAACTTGTACAAGGGGTATTCACAAGTGAAGTTGTTAATTCACGAAATAGTTATAAGATTAAAAATGTAAATAACAGTTGATTATTTTTTATTTTAGTTTTTTAGAAAGCTGGAAAATACACTTATTAATTCATTGGGCATAAGTTTTCAAATAAAGAGGGATGGAATTTGGTTAACTATTTGTTATATAAGATTTTATTTCGACTATTGAACAAATTATAATAGTTTTGGCATTAGTGTATGACATTGGATAAGATTGCATGATTGCTTTGTTAAATCTGGTATACCAATTTTAATTAAATTATAAAAATATATGACTAAATATTAACCACACTTGCATGGGAATGTCGATGAATTAAGACTAATGGATTATATCTTGTTCTAGACGAACTCCAGTGATAAGTTAATCAATAAATCGTAACCTCGAATTTTTATGGGCATTCTACACACATCGCGAGAGAAGGTTATGACCATCTACCTAATATGGAAAGTATGTAGGCATAATAAATATATTCGATATGGGTTAAGAATAAATTAACATGCAAGCTGGTATTTCAGAGATATATAAATTAACCAATGAATGTGTCTGTTGAAGATAATGATTGTTTCGTGGTGTATAATCCAGATAAATAGACCTACTGATTATTAAAAGCAGGTCATTTTATCTTGTGTCTCTTATGTCAGCTGAAGATAATGATAGCTACAAGGTGTATGACCCAGAGGAAGGTTTCACCTTGATCAGTAGGTCCTTTTATCTTGTGTGTCTCTTATATGTCAGCTGAATAGATTGGTAGTTACATGGTGTATGATACGGAGGACGGGTCCACCTTAACCAGTAAGTCATTTTTACTAGTGTTTCTCCTACACTGTATAATGCGTCTTGCTCTATTTTGGTATTGGAATACAAGCTTATGATACCCTTTATCCTGTTCCGCGTCATAGCGAAGTGGATATTTTATTTGTAGAGTTCTAATCCAATAAGCAGCTCCAATAGGCAGCTTCTCATATACGTTGGTCTGTCGTCATATAAGTGAAATACTCTTGAGTACGACGTTAAACACCAATCAAGCAAACAAACATATACGTTGGTGTTCTGTTTCCAATATATTTGAAACAATTAATCACGCTGAAACAGGGATGTCAATAAATAAAAACTGATGAATAATATCATGTCCTAGATAATCTCTCATAGTTTTTGAACGTGTCATAATTATATTTTAATGGGAGTTTCGTAATGTTCCAAAATGGGCATTGAATGCGGTCCTCTGACGTCAAAACGGTCGGGGTTCATGGACTTTTTAATGACGTCACAATGCACAAATGTGTGTGACGTCATGTAAAACCTCTCCTACCACGAATGTACTGACGTCAGAGGACCGCTTGCCAAGGATAAAATTACCTCCCTTGCCATCTTACCGAGACTCCCATTGTGAAGAAAGACACCTTTGCTTGGCTCCACCAGGATTTGAACTCAGGTCATATATATCATATATATTTAAACTTGTACCTGGTATTGTGTGATGCCCTATCTCTCTATAGTGCTTTACAACCGGTTTCATTTGTCCACGATTACAATCCAATTTGAATTGAATTAAATAACATCTTGCAAATGAGAAAATAGTTTTAACCTGTGGCTGCTGCAAGTCTTACTCTTAGGACATCTTTTTGATCCAAAATAAAATAGCTTCCTTATCGTTAAGTTGTAAGCGAGCACTCATAACACATCGGCACTTAACAATTTTTTTTGAAAATTTCGATACCTACATGTAGTTCAGTCAACTCTGCAGTTGGAGATACGCGTCTGTAACGAACCCTTGTAATCGCTGGAAACAAATTCAAATAACCGTGTTATCCCAAAACTGTAAGTCAACTAGAATTTGTTTAAACGTAGTGTTTTGCCAAACGAACGCAAATGTTGTGTGGCTTGTTCTAAGTGGCCGAAATTCTCATCTAGTGATTCGATAT
Organism: Mopalia muscosa; assembly: GCA_031763545.1. Taxonomy (NCBI): domain Eukaryota; kingdom Metazoa; phylum Mollusca; class Polyplacophora; order Chitonida; family Mopaliidae; genus Mopalia; species Mopalia muscosa. The sequence continues at coordinate 23,711 of JARFOD010133404.1, forward strand.
CGGCTTCTGAGGATCCGTAGGTCGATTCAGACAAAGACAAAACTATTCCAATTGTGTGAACTGGAATCTGTTCCAAAACAGAGTGTGATAATCAAAGTAACATTTTTATTGACTGTCTACATATATCATACATGGTTAAATAGTGAATAAGAATGCCAATGTGGCTTCGATTAAGCCTAAGTATTGAAACAAGCCAAATAAATAGATAATTCGTGTTACTGGCTGCTAAAGATTTTTACTCGGAACTTACTTATCCAAGTCTGATAGACCTGTCAGCTGTAAAGATCTTTACAGGATAGGCTACATGTTGGGCCCGCTGCACAAGGCGATCTTAGATTACGTTAGCGGTACATGTAACTGCCATGGCGACACTATGCATTCAGTGCTGGTGGTCATGCTAATTACGTTTAACGTAAGTTAAGATCGCTGTGAAACGGTCACACGACTCGTCAAAAATACGTACAGGCTAAGTTCCGTGCCTATTGCCAAAAAATAAGTATCATCAAAGAGAAGTCAGACTAGTCGTCAGACTATGGATAACAGTGCACACGACACAGTATTTTAGAATTGCACCTCAATCTATCTTACAGCCTCTTCGTTAAATATCACCTTCGTGTTAAACTCTATACTTCGGTGTAATATATTCTGGTGTTCAGTAATTTGGTTCTTTTTTTAGTGGATTGAAAACAACCTCATTGATCATAACTATTTCGATCGTGTTCCTGGGCAAATATTGAGGCGTTTGAAGATACTGCATGGAGTGAAAAGGCTTAACGTTCTGCTGGGGATTGATTGCACCTTCTAATTTCGCTCTGTTTAATTTCAATCGATGGCTACACAAACGTTTCATATTAGGGCTACTAAGCATTAAACAAAATATATCGTAACGTCAACATAAAACCGTAATATACTCAAGTTGAGAAATTAGATATAAAAAGAGTACATATTGTAAGTTCAATGTATAACATGTTATAACTGCAATATGGTATGTGGAGAAAAAGCCACCCAATGTTCATAGACATTCATATACATTTGCCTAGATCTGCGCCGAATAGGCTCAATAGGCTCTACATTCCATCGCAAAATACCTAAATCATTCGAAAAAAGTTTCCTTAAAGCTATCGTTGGCATCTGGTTGACCTGGGATATAGTATATTTATACTATATCCCAGGGTTTACCAAACAATATTGAAACGTTCCGTGTACAACTCACTATCTAGTAGAGGCCACGAATAGCTTTGATATAATGTATATTGTCTCATAATATCACAAGCGTTTTTGTGTTAATATGCACCGCATGTCGTGGGATTTTCGAATGGAATCTTGTGAAGCGCAGCTGTCGATTAATGATATCAGGATTTCGTGTTGTGTCGCGAGATTAAATTTTACAAGCGGAGGAACTAACTAGCAAGATTGGAATTTTTTCTGACCTTTTGCTGAACGCTAAGGATTAACATGATAGTGTATCGTTGTTTCATCTACGTTTAGCACCATATCTCACTTACATAATGGAGGCAAATAGACACATATACACAACCTCAAAAGGTGGAGTGTTTGGCTGCGTTACAATTTAATGACGTCTCGGTGTTAAGTGAAGAGAACAGGGGGTATGACCTTAGTGAGTGGACATGTATGTTTAATAGAACTAACTGAATAATTAGCTAGCTATCTAGTGACCCTGTGACAACCCTTGTTAATCTTTTATGGGTAAACACCCAAACCGTATATAGATAATACTCGATTGACAACTCTAAATACGTATTTTAAACCATTACCATTACATCGCTTACATGCGATTAAATTCAATACTTGACACCCAATTGTACGATAAAAGTACAAGGTGATGCAGCAGGTTGTAGGCTAGGTCGAAATGGACTCAGTCATTTTGTCTCTACGTCTGGACGTCTCATAGTGATAAATCAACCAAACGATAGATCTTTGACAAAATTCCAATCCAAAGAATGAAAATGATCTAGCACATGTTTTTTGTTGGCGATGTTGAAGACTCTACGGCACCAAAGTGTCCAAACGGGTAACATGACTACTGCTCCAAGAACCGAACGACAATTAGAATAATATAATACAAATGATCTTCCATATTTACATTAGACGTCAGCATAACTTGTTTTAAATTCTAAGCGATCTAATAATGGATTATATAAATACGAATTCCACACGAGACAGACTAGTATAGGTTTGCACAATGGGATAAGAGTTTAGCAGCTTCAGATGTACGTGCATGTAAAAAGCTTGACTCGTTTTTGTTTTATTGAAGTTTAACGTCGTCCTCGGCTGTACCAAACACTTCTGCTAACGAATTGGGTCAACAAGTAACTTGTTCTTATTATTTTCAACATGACTTATTCCAATATCCAGCACTTTGACTTTGACGATGCAGCACAACGGGCATTCAAATGCAGATAACATAAACCTCGTGTATATTAAGTGACCTTTCGTGAACTCCAGCAAGGTCGGCCTAAGTTGCGTTTGCGCCTTCCCCAGGTAAGCCCGTCACGACACCATACTTCAATAAGGGATTCTTCCTGCGCATGAACGTTTTCAGCTGTCGAATAAAAAGATAGTATAAACCAGAGGCGCGATTTTTGATTTTGCAATCATTAGGCGAGAGTCATGATCAATTCAAACGATAATTATTAAGATAAGAAAGGTGTGACGGGCTTAAAAATATACAAACAGAAAAAAAATATTTATATCCAGCTAAACGACAAGGAATTTAAAAAAGCCGTATCGAACATTTTCAGTGCCGCTATTTTACTGTCTTACAGAACGATTCAACAATGCAACAGTAAGCAACCCTAGCTGAATAGAGTTCGGCCAGATTATGCTTTACATCATACTGTTCACCACAAACTACAGAAGCGCAGCGATTTTGATCATATTTTAATTGATTGGTATTGAAGAAAAGAGCCTCCAAGGAGTTATCCGACATCAGGTCTGAAGAGGAATTTGTGGCAGTTCAATTATTGTCAGTTTAAATCGACCACATTGTCGTCTGACCTTTTACTTAATGATAGTGCTTACACGTTATTGTACCAGGGATGGTACTTAAGAGGCAGGGTATTTACACGTCTGGATATTAGATGTGTAATATGCCTGAATGATCATCTTTGCCATGTATGTGTCGCTTCATGTTTGTATAAGGTACAGATTTGGCTCTGACTGAGATTAAAATTATGCTTGACAGTTTCGTCAAGCATAATTTAAATGACGTTTTTTGTTTGATTGGGGTTTTATTCTATAAGGAACGAGACTAAGGCAACTCTTGCACACCATGCCACGCCATCGCACATAAATTTCCGCTTAGATTTGGGCCGACATATGTCACTGACAAGCAAAGACAATACCAAACAAGATGGCCCTGGCATATCTTAAAGTCAATATCTTACCGTAGGAAATAGAATCGATTATATTTGAGAATTTCAATCATATAACTGAGGATCGACAGGGTCGCACACGCTATAACCACTAAGCCACGGCCTCGACCAATTTATCTTTTGGAAGTGACCTTGAGGTAGGCATGTGCTGCGTGGTCGTTATGACCATGGGTTTTAGAACAGACTGCTGATGCAACTCCTTGAATTCTATGTGTAACATAGAAGAAGCCAACAAATTTGTCTGGCAAATGTACTGTATATTATATTGTCTTTGGGACAGTGATATTTTTCTATTGCTATCATTTTTTGGCTTTTGGAAAAGGTCACTTTATTCAAAGAACATTGTGTTTGTGTTTGCGCATAATGTCAAGCTTCATCAAAGTAGGATGGTACATAATGGAACTATAATTCAACATGTTCCATCGATATGGTTGAAAACTGTATCATATATAAACTGAACGTCCAGTTACATATGGCAAGCCGTTTGATCACTTCTGCCTTTATTCTAAATATGTTCAATTCTGTTTAAGGACTCTACCGCTAGTCAGGAGTAAAAAACGCGACTCTTATCTTTTCGTGGCTTTTTCGGGTATTTCCAAAGGATGATTATAGTAACATTATATATATTTAGAAAGC
>JARFOD010133405.1:0-13626 GCA_031763545.1 Mopalia muscosa
ATGTTCATTACCTGTTTGAATTTGTATTCTGGTCTCAACTTATTCCCATCCAGTCACTTAACTGACTTTCTGCAGGAGCTTGGAAAAGCCTACTCGTATAATAATTATATGTTTATCACCAATGAATTTATGTTCATTACCTGTTTGAATTTGTATTCTGGTCTCAACTTATTCCCATCCAGTCACTTAACTGACTTTCTGCAGGAACTTGGAAAAGCCTACTCGTATAATAATTATATGTTTATCACCAATGAATTTATGTTCATTACCTGTTTGAATTTGTGTTCTGGTCACAAATTATTCCCATCCAATCCCTTAACCGACTTTCTGCAGGAGCTTGGAATGACCTATATGTTCCTTTGTGTTTAATGCGCTATGGGACAGTACAACCTACGACGCGCCTTGTTTTTGTCTAATCACTTAACTTTGTACCTTCAGTAATATTTAAAACATTTCAATAATAGGAAGACCTGAATATAGCTTTTGTTTGAACAGCTTATTTGAAAGATATTAGGAATATGTCAGTAGATGGCTAAAATTCTTTCTTACTATTAAAAAATATTTATTTTGTGGATCTGGGAAAATTGGCTGGAGCTTCATGAAGCATTTGGAGCAAATGGGCAACCTAGTCGTTGCCATGCCCAGTAATATTGCCCAGTAATATTGCCCAGTTATATGGCCCCATTGTTTATACATATAAGATGGGTAGGCTGTCAACATGAGTAAAATAACCCAAAGTATGAAGATTCCGCTGCTTTTAAAGTATACCATATTTATTTTTAATAACTAAGGAGAAACTTGACGCTGAGTGATCTGTTCGTGGTCTCTTTAGAATTCCTTGTCTTGTGATTGTATTACCCATCGGTGCTTTTTGTCAGTGATGAAGAGAATGGGGTTTTTTTCAACGATTGGGCAGCGGCGCTAAGATATGTGACTGCAGCCACTGTATCCTTGAGCAAAATAGTTCTTCAGTTTACTATGATCATCATGATTTAAAACACTATATACAACGGCAAGAAACTGTTTTAAAAAAATACTGGTGTATTGTACCTAAACTTTCTTTTAAGTTATTCGCCTTTTTTTAAATTTCAGAAATTTGAACGAACTTATCAAAATTGGCAACAAGCCAAGTTTGAGACGAAGCAGAATAATCTGAGCCACTACAAAGAGAGGGTGTCTCTTCAACATTCACTGATTCGGGCACAGGATGAATTGGCTTCGATAAAACGAGATGAAGAACAAAAATATCGTGAACAGGTAAGAATTGTGCATTAACACCCCAAGGGTAACACAACATAATCCCACTCCTTTGTAGGCTACCGTTCACTGGATCGAGTCTGCTATTTCGACCATCAGGTATATGAATGAGTCACATGATGCTTCTCTCACAATTATGGCGGCGTTTATCATTATGAGGTTTCTTCTCGGTTTATCACTGTATTAGTTAAGGCACAGTGTAAAGTTGTCAATCTGTTGTCATGAGACAGAAAACCAATTAATGAGTTTCAATTTCAAAGGTTTGATGTTGGATTTGACAAGACCGTTTTACAATTCGGTTTTTTGTTCACTATGTGATTAATTTAATTTATAGAAATGGTTTGTTTCCTTGTTTTGAACAAATTGTTCATGAGTGGTTTCACTGATGGCATTTCCCATCAGACACTGTCTATCCAAAGTTTGAATTGTTATATGAGTAAAATAAGTATATAAACAAATGAACAAGCAATAAATAAAAATAATTAAATACAAAAATACATAAATACATGTAGTAATACAAAAAAAAAAATTAAAAAAGTCAATAATGATTTATGTATCATAGTTTTGAATTGACAATAACAAACGAATTGGGGTTAAATTGGGCGTGGCATGGAGAGTCGAGTGGGGTCAGGGTGTGAGGGCTGGAGACCTGATCATGTTGGTTTTGATTATCCTTTGATGAAATATCTAACAAGATTATTATGACTGCCAGCACTTAATTTAGAATTTCGCCGAGTACAACTTTGGTTATACTATAAGTCTATTAACCAGAAATGTGCAACTGCCATATTGATAAGCTAATCGGCGTTGGGGACGAGTCCCATGTTATAACGTATTATTTGAGAAAGCACACAAGCAAATTCATCAGAACACAACTTTAAAAATGATGCATTATGGGAAACTTCTGGCATTCCTTATTTATAATGTTTTTAACAAAATGAAACACATTTACGTAGTACAATACGTGCCTGTAAAATAGACCATAAACGGAAATCAGATTGACAAATATTAAGACAGTCGTCCAAATACAAAAAATTACTGTAAGCAGTGACTGATCAGAGATGAAATTAGCCAGAGTTCCTCTCAAGTAATGTGCCGGTGAGTCTGTGACGTCCCTGTTTTTTGCTGGTCTACAATGCAGTGGACATTACTTCTAATTAATAGACTTCTGGTTATATATTAATAATGTTTTTGCATTGTATATGAGGCATATGTATTTAAATGTAGCCCGATGTGTAAACACTCTGCATTAATAATTCAGCCTCATTGCTAAATTATTCTGTGTCAATTAATATTAGACTATGCCATTATACCAAATTCTGATTGGATTCTTATTTGAAACTGACGTATGTATGTTACCTCGTTACCAAGGTGTTTAATTAACACATTGTCAGTGGACCTAATGAGCTGGCTGTGCGATTCATATACTTGCGCATATAAACGGGCTGATTGTATTGAAAATCAGTAATCGTTGGCTGCGGTTTATTATGTAAGATTTGAGTGGCATCTATCTATAGCTTTCATTGCAAACTTATTTACATGTCTATTACTCATTGTGCCATATATGCAATAAATACACAAATAATTTGACTTATTTTAATATAGACTTTCAAGTTCTTTTGTTTTATAATATAAATACAAACTATATTTTCGAATAGATTCTTAGAGTGGCATTTAGAAGTCGGGAGTACATAGAAAACTAGAGAGAAAACTAGAGAGAGTTGTTATCCATACTTAAGTCTCTCTAGTTTTCTATATATTTTCGAATGTGTACATGTATGTCTGCATGTCCGCGAGATTCAAACATTTTTTGTATTTATAAATGTGTATAAAATACAATAACAAACAAGGTTAAATTTAGTATATTTATTACTTTAACTGTAAAATATTAATAACCACATCTGTAGTTATAGTCAAGTTCCGCACTTTATGATATGTAGGCTGCCCTTGATTGCAATTTGCCCTGGGGCATAATTTTTAAAATAATTTTTGGGGGGTCTACTTTATAAAATTTATTTTAGGGTATTGTTTTGCACATTCAACAGTGATGCCTGATTGATCTGCAGTGAATATTATTATAGTTTGCTCGCTTCTTTCCTTAGCAACCCCACGGTTGCTTAGGACTCGGTAGCAGGCACAAAAACCATTGTTATTCAGAAACGGGCAGAGGGTTGCTTGTGACAGCCGGTTAATGCCCTAGCTATTGTCCACTCTATATTGACCACTGTCCAGTCTGCTTTTCATGCAAGGCCGATCTACTGCCTTGTTCCTACATAAGTATTTTATAGTATAATGCGAAAGTCAATTGTTACTGGGCAGAAAGTAATTTCCACCGCTAACTGCATGCACTTCTTTTATTGTGATGTTCTATAGAAAACTCAACCAGGGCTTTGTGTATGATGTGTACAGTCCAGCGGAACTGATACACTCACCATGAACTGGCTCAGAATTGTGTACGCGAAATAGACAAAGCCCATTCAGATCTGTCCAGTCTTGTCGATTCTGGTTTTGACATAGCAAATCAGTCAAGCTGTTGAAATAGCTTTCCCCATATTTCTCCTTCATGCAGACCTGTTCTGACATTATACCTCAGTGTATTCTGCTGATCAGATCACTTTCACCACTGCAACTGTTGTTGGACTATACATTGTACCGCAGAATATGTGTACATTTTTAGCTAGTTTTCTGATCTCTTCTGACTATGGACTCTATAGTATTGGGCTGGGTGACTGTATTGGCCAGTACTGGATGTCCTAGATTTCTTTGCCAGAAATCAAGTCAGACATCTCTGAAGAAAAATGAAGAAAAAAATCACAACTATGCTTGGCAACCACACTCTGTCACATCTCTGAAATCATTCCTTTGAAAGCAAGAGCAGGTGGCATGACAAGCAGCAATAGGTAAGAAAAGATAAATGAATAATTTTTATAAGTTTAAAATCTGCATACGGTTTATTTATTATTAATTAAGATATTATTAATGAATTATTAAGATTATTTAAAAATCTTTATTCAAATGCCCTAAGAATTAAAATAAATAAAAAATATTTCAAAAATGACATTTTCAATACATGTCTATGAACAATGTAAATTGACATTTTAATTTCTAAAAAGGAAATATTTCCTGAAATTCATAATTTCTGAAATGAATAATTTTTATAAGTTTAAAACCTGCATACATTTAATTGTTCTATCCCGGTTTATTTTTTATTTATTAAGGTATTAGTAACGAAAAATCTGTATTAAAATGCCCTAAGGAATTAAATAAATAAAAAATATTTCAAAAATAACATTTTAAATACATGTATATGAACAATGTAAATTGGCATTTTAATTACTTGTATATGAACAATGTACATTGGCATTTTAATTACTTAAAAGGGCTATCAAGACAGAAATATTTCATGGACGTTTCAAAAGGCACATTGATTGATTTTTCACAAAAAGAAAATAATTAAAATTATTTAAAGAATAGAAATCAGAAAACAAAACCCCAAAAAACATTTATGTTTTACAACTTAGACATAAATGTCACATAGATGTTTGTAACTGGTTAACGTTTTTACTAACTGGTTATTGGTGCACAAAATGTGTCGGTTCATGCTCTATATTATGCTACTTATAGTACATATTTATATCGTTATAACATCTAAGAGTGTATAGGTAACATAGGGTTATTGAGTGCAGTTTTTTAAGTAAATATAATGAAGTCCGGGGTGTATTTGTGTGGGCTGAATGTCTTGTGGTTCTTTTGAAATGCCTCAATGGCTACGGAATCCCCATTGCCCTATTTAGACGCTCAGTAGGGGATGTGTTATATCTTCACATAGGTAAGGTTCATTGACTGTACAGAATGATAAATTTATATCGACAAGAACATGTAAATTGAAAGGTAGGTATAAATATCTGTCTGTATAATGTTGTTTGTTTTTAAAATAATACAAAACGGCATTTGTCTTATTCTGTGTATTAAATATTGTGATCAAATATTTTTTTTAACCTGAATACCTGAAAGGGAATATTTAATCCGTTTTGTGGATTGTGGATATGTCATTTTTGCTGACAAACCCTGTGCCGTTTTTGCTGACAGGCTCACTTCATGAATGTCCTTTTGCTGACAGGTGCGGGCTGTTGGAGGGAGCTTCATGTTGCCCTTGTGCTTTCAGAGCTAAAGGGAAACACGAAACCGATCTGCTTGTGGTGTCTGTATTGTGTCCTGTTGTTGTCATCCTGTATTTGTACCGTCCTGTCTTTGTTCTTTGCCAGTGGTGTTGAGGGCGGTTTCCTTCACCCATTGGACTGGTACGTCGTCATATAAGTGAAATACCCTTGAGGAGAACGAGGTTAAACCCCAATCAAACAAACATTTTGCTGACAGGCTGAATATACCATTTTTGCTGATGCAGCCAATTGGTCATTATGCTTACAAGTCCATTATGTTGATTTTCTGACAGACTAACTAGTGACTCTTTTTGCTTACAGGCTTAATATGTCCATTAGCTGACAGACTCACTCCATGTATGTCTTTTTTCTGACTGGCTGAATGTGCCATTTTTGATGACGCAGCCATTGGGTCATTTTGCTGACAGGTCAAATATTTCCATTTGCCGACAGGCTCACTATATGTATGGCCTTTTGCTGATGGGCCCAATTTGTCGTTTTTCTGACACAACCAATGGGTCATTTTGCTGACAGGTCCAATTTGTGCTTTTGCTGACAAACTCTGTACATTTATGTAATTTTTCTGACAGGGGTTTATAATTGACCCAGTGGCCTCAATGGCAAAACAATCTGCACACTGAGGTACCCACAGAATTATAGGCAAAATACTGTTTATACTGGTTTTATTAAAGTAGAGAAAGGACAGTATGCATGCCTCCAGTGGGGATCGAACCTGGGACCTCTATCAACACTCCATCAACTGAGCTACAGTAACAGAGACCCACACTAGAATGAGCTGAAATTTTCTTTCATTCAAAGGTCACCTATATATATATATTTTGAATAAATGAAGAGAGAAAAATTTGCTTGCCTTCACCAGGATTCAAACCCGGGACCTTTGGTCACCTTTATATATATAGAAATATAGAAATTTTTTAATTCAGTATAATGAAAAGCACAGGTGACTTTGTTCATGTCATAAAAGAGTCAAGATTTTACCAGCGCTTTTTGGTAAAATGCAAAAATATTAGAAATATGTAGAAAAGTGTGCATTCTTAGCCAGAAATCAGGTCTGTGTACTTTGGCTAATAGTGCAAAATTCTGACATTAAATTAACCTACAGATGGAATGAAATTGTAACCAAAATGCCATTTATGGATTATGGATATATTGAATTTCATGCCACAATTATCCTCCTCAGTGAAGCCATATATAGATCTGAACACCTGTTCTACCTGGCTGTTGATTGGTAACTAAGGGAAGATGATACCTGTGCAATAATTGATTTATTTTGTTTTGCCCATACCTGTCCATATATCGAAATTTGGTAAATATACCAAATATTTGATTGTCATCTTTCCGTATTTGAAACCAGAATGATGTATATAATTGTGAATTTTGTACATATATAAGTGGAATAAATATGTATATTATTTTATATTATTATATACATTTTTAGTCATTTTGAAAAGAATAATTCCATTTTTCATTTTTAAAGAAAAAGATTGAGGGTATTTATTGTATGATTGTAGCCAACACACCTGAGCCAGTGGTTTTCAAGGCATTTCTTTCTCATATGTTGTTAATTTGACATGCATGTGCCAGTTTATGGCTTAACTTCTGTTGCCACAAAGAGGAAAGATGTAAAACAGATGTACCTTGTTATTTTAGTCGCTGTTATGAGATTATTTGTTACGAACTGTCAGCGCCCTCTAGCAAGGGGCAGTATATTTCTAGCATAGACACGTTGCATTTCCTTACCACTGGAGGAAGATTAACATTCCAACAGAGCAAAGGAGTTGTCGATTTATGTATGATTAGTGTGATTAGACTGTTGGAATACCTGAAGCATTGCGTTTAACACCAATCAATCAATCAATCTGGGAATGATTTTTGTGCAGGCTTTTGTTAAAAAGTTTTAAAATTGAATTTTTTATGGTTTTCTGTTCTCATGGATTTTATTGAAACTGACCATAATTTGTATCTGAGGCTGAAATATTGTGTCCTCTCACATGTGAAAAAAAATATTCTACAAAATTTTAGGATTATAATTTGGTTGTAGAATTTACTTCAACAGTTTCTTACTATGATGAAAAGTAAAACTCCAACCTGTTTGATTTGAAACGCCTGTAAATCGTGTTATTAACCAATCAAAAACGTGATAAATCTACAATGGCTGCAACTCAACCCAATCACCATCTACCAAAAACAAGACGCAAGTCAAAAGCAGTAAGTCTGTGAAAGAATTTAGTATCTTGACAATTAAAGAGCCCTCAAAGTCCTGCTATAATTTTAAAATAGCTGCCAACTATTTCATTTTTTTACTTAATTGAGACTAAAATCTAAATACAAATAAAATTTAAAAAAATATTGTTTTTACATTTGGCCTCAATTCCCCGAACGGTTCCAGAGAATTTTTTTTTATTTGTCCTTACTAAGGTTTTTAAAGTTTTCATTATGTACAAATTTTTTATGAAGAAAATACCAGAAAACATAACTGTTGTTTATCTCTTAAATAGAAACCAAAGAAAGCGAAATTAAATCTTTTGCCTCCACTATTGAATTTGTTTTTCATCAAATTTGACTTTGTTTTGCTAGAAATTGGGGATTTTCTACTTCAAATAAGGGCTGTTGGATATGTTTGATCCAAATTGAAAACATTTAAATTTAATTTTTTGATCAGTTTATCGACAACTCAGCAGCTTGTCACCTTGACCTCTATCAATACCTGGGAGATGTCTGTTAGTTTTTGCAAAGCAAACTCGCTCTATAACAAAAATATTTGAATTCTTAAAACGCTGTCTTGTCTATATTTGCTGTCAGTGGCGCCAAAGTGTGGTTTCGGTCTCCCATTGAGCTGATACACTGTCATACAAATGAAATAACCTTAAGTACGGCATGAAACCCCAATCAACCAATCATGAGTTAGCCTGGTATCTGCTTACATGTAGAATAGGAGTGGTTTTTCTGATATCAGATATGCGATGGAACCACGTAGTCTAATATTGGGAAGATTTGGTAATGGGTTTCCAGGAATATATGAATGGTAATTCCAACGATTATCAGCAGGGGACTACATTATGGTTCCACTGATACTAATGACAAATTCTTCCATCGCTTTGGTGCGTAATACTCCATAAGCGAAACTTTGGTCCATTATATTTATATGTGGGGTCTGTTTTTGTAAATATATATATTTTTTTTGATAATACAGTACTAATTTTTCCAAAATACATGTACATTTACTATTAAAATGAAAATTGTTTCTATAGTGCAAGGGTTGGAAAGGAGCTTCCCGTTGCCCTGGTCCTTTCATAGCAAGGGGGCAGTCTGAAACCATCTGTTTGGGATTTCTTTGTGTTGCATCCTGAATTTGTCCCGTCCTGTCCTTGTTTGTTTCCAGTGCCATCAAGATGGGTTTCCTTGACCTCTCTGGCTGGAGCGTCATCATATTAGTGACTTAACCTTGAGTGCTATGTTAAACCACTAACAAACAAATCCTACCATTACATTTATAACTTCTACTCTTTTTAGCTATAAGGCTACAGCTAGTTTAATATACCAATGATAATTTTTATTACATACAAAGCTTTCACGAGTTGTCTGTCCCCACTAAGCCACATGGGTCTTGTTCAATTGTTACATTGGTATTTTCGGAGTGTTATTCAATTTTTCTTGGAAATAACCTGAATCAAGGAATGTTTCTCCCATAAAATTAATACTTTGGAACTTAATTGAAGGACTTAAAATTTGAGTAGGGAGCAGATGACATATTTTTTGTGAGGAAACATGCAGATTTCTTGTAATATATAAATTTGTTGTTTTAGATGCTGTAATACTTTAATAATTTGGAAAAAGGTTACAATTGCTCTTTAACGAAATATAATTTGATTAGCATTTATAGTATGAAAAATAGCATGGTCATTTTATCTTAACAGGTGCACAGTTTGGTGGATGAAGTAATTGAATATTGCTTTGACACTTTTGGCTGTTTTTGGGGTTTTTTTTGTGGACACCCTATTGGGACATAGGTAACAGCATTCGAGTACAACAGTCAACAGAACATCACCTGTTAGGGCTGTTTCTAGAAAAAAAATTCCCAGGTTCCTATCCCAAATTCTCCAGACCAAAATCAGGGTCCTGAATCTGATTTTAGCTTTCAGCTTTAATTTATGAAAATAGTGATATATTGACATGAATTTGGGCTTGGAATACTGCCCTGCCTGTGGTGTAGGCATACTTCCAACAATCAATCCATGTGGTTCCTACCATAGACTGAAATGGACTGCTAATATAGGAGTGAATTAACTTTAAGTGTCAAGGAATGTAGAGCTCAGAAAAATAAAATATGGATTAAAAAATACACTAGTATGTTTGAAGAACAAATGCTTAAAAAATCAAAAGTAGCCATTTATATCCAGAAATAAAAAAAATATATATAGAATTTTCCTGTGAGGGAGTGGGTGGGCCATGGCCCTGCAGAATACTCCCTCGGGCTTCCTCGGTCGATCGTAAGAGGCGAGAAAAGAGGTTGCTTTCTGTGGCCCTGGTGTTGGCAGAGCTAAAGGGTAACGGGAAGCAGATTTGTTTGCGATGTTCTCTATTAGTGTCCATCGTCATATAAGTGAAATACCCTTGAGTACGACGTTAAACCCCAATCAAACAAACAAACAAACAAACAAACTTAATTACATCTTGGTGTATTCAAGACTTATAATAGTCACATTCTGATAGTAAGGAAATTTGGTGTAATTTTGCTGCACTAAATCAACAGATAAGCAATGTGTTGATTTGTCAGAAAAAACTTTGGCCAACTCGAATATCAGTGCTGAGCATCTGGCATCGTTTTAGCTATCCGCCATCTGGCAGTATAACGACATACACTGAACATTGAACGGGCCTGATTTGGACCGTTAAATGTCATTTCCTTATCTGAACACGGTATGATAGAGGCCTGACGTGCCAACAGTAGATTCTAACAGAGTTTCTGCGGATAACATTCTCACTTCAGTTTGACTTACACAGATTCCTACAAGCGTTATGAGCTAGCGCCAAGGGATTCCATCTTAATTAGTGCGGCCCTCATTACCATATTTGGAGATGAGCCAAAGTGAGCTGGGCCAATATGGATCGTTATTGCCCAGTGCCTGCCTTGTATGGGGAAAACGTCCCACAGTTGAATGCCATGTTAAGCTTGTATTGAAGAGTCTTGTATATTGTACGTGTAAATGTTAGAAAAATTTGAGCGAAGAAACAGGATTTAAAATTATCCCTTAAAATCATATGACAGCTTATGAATTTTTTTATTTAATAAATAGACGGATTATTAGCTGGAATTGGAAGCATCAAAATTTGAAACATTGGCAGTTTCTCGTAAAGTTCTGGGTAAGTCAAGAATTAAAAAAGTGGAGCTATTAGAGTGGCTATGTTTCTGAGATTGGTCACATGTTTAGGACCTATTGTAACAACCAATCAAAATGCCACTGAGCTAGTAGAGACTTAACGAGGAATATGGACTGTACAGCTTGTCAGTTTCTCTTCATGAATCGATTGCAAGGCTGAATATGATTAATATTGACGAGTCTTTGTCCCGGGTCTCAGCATAGCAGTCATCACAATTCTATACATATGCTAGTGGCCTGTGGGCTGTCCGTCCACTGTACATTATAACCTAGCTTAGTAGTATAATGTTTTTCTCTACACACTGAGTAATGTGGAATCAATATTTATACCTCATTTATCCCCATATAGTATCCATGCTCTATAAATGTGAAGATTTTTACATGAAATGTTGATACAGCCTCTATATATATACCTGAGTATACTGACCCCTAAATATTCCAGAAACCTGAGAATTCTGGCTCCAAAATATACCAGAAACCTGAGAATTCTGTCCCCAAAATATACTAGAAACCTGAGAATTTAAGTCCCAAAATATACCACAAACCTGAATATACTGACCACTGATTATACCAGAAACCTGTGTATACTGACCACTGAATATACCAGAAACCTGAGTATACTGACCACTGAATATACCAGAAACCCAAGTATACTGACCACTGAATATATCAGAAACCTGAGTATACTGACCACTGAATATATCAGACCTGTGTATACTGACCACTGAAAATACCAGAAACCTGAATATACTGACCACTGAATATATCAGAAACCTGTGTATACTGACCACTGAAAATACCAGAAACCTGAATATACTGACCACTGAATCTAACAGAAAACTGAATATACTGACATCGGATTATACCAGAAACCTGAGTATACTGACCACTGAATATACCAGAAACCTTAGTATACTGACCACTGATTATACCAGAAACATGTGTTTACTGACCGATGACTAAAACCCGAACCTGTCAGAATATACTGACCACGGAATATGCCAAAAACTCAATCAAAACTTATATCAAACTATAAAACTTGCGTAAAAATAATATAAAAAAAAAAAATTCTGTTACATGATGTGAAATATTATGGCGAAGTAGATTATTGACCAAATATACCATATTTTGTTAATTTGACATATTTTGGTAAATTGGAATATATTGGTCAAGTCGGATGTTAGTACTTTGTGTTCTATTTTTGTTAGGGTAATATTTCCTTATGTGGAATATTTTGGTAATGTGGTATATTTCATTTGTGAAAGTTGAATAATTAGATGAAGTGGAAAATTTTGGAATAGTATTAAAATAAAGAAATATTTTCCATTTATGGGATATTTCGGGAAAACAATGGGGATTTTTTTGTATAGTTTTGGAGAAAACAAATCGTCCAGGTATTTACTGTAATGCAACTTAAATCCCTGGCATTGAAGGGACGGTTTGATTTATTGCCAATAGACTGTAGTGTGTGAAAACACATCAAGGATTAGACAATAGAAACCCTAGACTAAACCAGCAGAGAAGAGGGTTTAATTGCCAGGTCTATTGTCCATTCCTTAATTACCAGAATGGAGTTTAGGAATTGGTTCTTTGGAAAGTTTTTTAAGTATGGTACATTAACCAGAATGCTTTTTAAAGTGTGTTTATCCAAGGGTATCTGTTTGAATAAAGTAAATTGCTTTGAGAATGGAATATTTGCTGTATCAATATTATTAATTAATGTTATATTTGTTATACTCTATATACATGTCATGCGCACAGAGAATATTCAATACGTCACATTGTGGATATGCCATGCTATGGAATCTAAAAACATAAATTCATGGTCAGTTTGCCTGGGTTTCCAACCGTTCATCCACACCTTTGTTGGAGTGTAGCTGACAACATATTCACTAATCACCAAACAGTCAATCAATCAATAACAGGCTAAGTTGAGCTGATGAGTTTGGGGGGGTTGGGGGGGGATTTTTTATGGTTGACAAATCAAGTATAATGTAAAAGTAAAACATATTTTTGAGAAACCAGTTTCTGCAGACAGAAGCAAGTTTAATGGACAGTTTTCAAACAACCATATTTATTTTAGATTTATAGGCTAAGATTTGCATGCACGTATACATGTTCAAAGACTAAGGAAAAACACACCCGGCAGAACGTTTTTGAGATACTATCTACTATCTAGTGATATTTTCTGGTCGGCCTGGCCAGGGAATTTACCAATATAACCCCCAAAAAACATTAAGCTTATATAAATAAATTTTGAAACTCAACGAGGGTACAGTAAATTAATACAGTCATTCTAGCTTATGAGTTTAATGGAGTATAATTGCCATATATCGAGATTTTAAGTAGGGATGCAATATCCAATAAAGTAGACGAACCAGCTCAAAACAAGTTTAATATCCCAATCAAACCAATTTTGTATCCTTTTATTTGGTAAATATGCCTAAAAAGTGGAAGTTTCATGAGTTTCTACTAAAAGTCCAAGTCTACAGTTAGAAGAGGAAGGGGAAAAAGTGACAGACTACATGTATTTGAAACGTTTTCCCTTATTATTACGATAGACTATACAGAACTCTGCATCTAGTCATTCAACATTAAAAGCACAGTCTTTTAGCCGCGCAAAAATCGTTGCTAAATTAAAAATTGGTTCAAAATACATTTTAATTTTTTTTATTAATAAATTACAGAAATACAAACACGCCATTTTAAAAAGACGGGTGCTTTCCCAGCTGGACCCAGACCACCATTAATTTGCCATAAGCGGCAATGTTAACGTTTGGCCCCACAGCTCCCTCCCAAACTTTCGT
>JARFOD010133416.1:0-13626 GCA_031763545.1 Mopalia muscosa
ACCAGGGCAACAGAAAGCAACCTCTTTTCTCGCCTCTTACGATTGACCGAGGAAGCCGAGGGAGTATTCTGCAGGGCTATGGCACACCTGCTCTCTCACAGGGCTTAAAAAATAGAAGAAATCAAAATATTGTTCTAGTATTATTAGCATCATTGTGTTTGAACAATTTATAAAAGCAGTATCGACTAAAATCACGTGACTTCGTGATACGAACGTGATGGACGGCTCGTTTTTTTTTTTTTTTCTCCAAAGTTGCACTCGGTGTTAAATCGCTAGATGGCACATGTGATTACCTAATGATCTGACCGACTTAACCATATTATTATGTTGATCAACTGAAATGATTCGTTCATAGAACCCATTGATTGAGTCCGTAAAAATCAGTACAAACACTTCAAATTTAATACATATAAAATGCTTGCTATATTTCATTAAAAAATTTGAAGGTTAACAGTCTCAATACCACAACCGACATAAATCATTGGATTGTTATCCCAAGCGGACAAACATAGATAAAAATATTTCCTTGTTGATATTTTGCAAGTCTGTAGTCGTCCGTCTACCGCGGGTATAGCCGGGAATTGCATGATACGGCATGCGTGGGATTTTTCCACCGTATTTGAGTGAGACACAGAGTGAAGTGGACAATGCGCCGTAATATAAGTGAAATATACTTGAGTACGACGTTAAAATTCAATCAAACGAACCAGCAAGACAAATTTATTTTGTAACTTTTCAAAATGTATATTTGAGAAATTTGTGTATTTGTTACAAATTTCATAACATGTTCGAAGTTAATCGGTGAATTTGTTTTCACGCTAGCGTGTTCGCAAACATATGCATGACGAGAGAACGGACACCTATTAGCATTTCCAAGTCCCACTCTTCCATTACAGCTGTGGACAAATTATATAAGTGTTGGTACAACAATATTTGATTTTTGAAAACCAGAAGGAAAATGAACTAAATTATTTTACGACTGGGTGGCTTCCTACCATTCTAAAATATAATCAATTCTACTTTCTATGTGGAGACATTGACTCTAAGATACATCCGGGTCATCTTGTTTTGCACTTATTTTATTCGCTGGTCTGTTGCATACGTCGTCCCAAAAAATGGGATAGCGTACAAGAGTTGTTTTAGTCTCGTCCACTATCAATCTAATTAAAATCAGACCTCAAAATGGCACCCGTGCTTTATCGGTATATTGATATCTAACGCAAATAGTCCACTTTTACTGTTCAATTAGGCCAAGCTTACTGGGTTCACTAGAGGTCACAGTAACAGCTGTCCAATACAAACACAGATATCACTGGACAATGGTAAACACCAAATACAACCAAAACAAGCGACGTTGTCCGATTTTCTTCTGTGTTGTTCTTGTAAGTGGCATGTGAACAGGGGTGTGTACAATTCCACTCGAAGTTAATTAATTATTCCAATTGTGTTTGTTGATTGTGCATGCGTTTATGTATTGGCCATGTAAAACTACGCAATCCGGAAACTTCGGCGGAAATCTTCGGCTTTTACAAACCAGAATTGAGAAACCAATCGACACCGTAAGCGGGGTGATTGCATTAGAGCTCAATATAGCGGCAAACAAAACCCAGGCAGCATTTTTGAAATCTGATTTTAATTTGATTGGTCCACTATAGAAAGCAAACGAGAATACGATTGGCTTTATACCTGGGATGGCAGTAAGCTCTAAAGCAATTCGACGTTCGACCAATCGATCCACAACATCGACAAAAACACACTGCTTCCTCCGTGTGCGTTTTTATAAAGAAAAAAAATGTCACCAATTTATAAGCCAGGCTGGCAAAAGAGAATGCCCTTAGGTCTGCTGACCGCTTTCGAGCAGCCTGGAAGAAATTAAGAATAACAGTTGAATACAAGGCGAGTTATTAATTGTAGTATTGTAAGAGTTATTAATCGTGTTATAGGAGAGATCCGCCTTTAATTTAGGGATCAGGTATGTGAAATGCGGCGTATCATTGATCATTATTAATGTCAAAGGAGAGACCGTCATGCAAGAATGATCAACCGTGTAAAAAAAGAGCAATTGGCAGAGGAAAGACCGTCATGACATGAGGGATTAGTCATGTTAAAGGAGGCACCATCATGATATGGGTAATTACTCAAGTCATATGATGCACCGCCTTGATATAAGTGACAAATCATGATTTTCGGATTAAGTATGCTATATGCGGAGCGGCTATGACAACGAATTGTATCATGCCAAAGGAGACATCGCCATAATATGACTGACCTATCATGTTAAACGAGAAAGGCAATGTTATGGATGACCATCATGTCAAAGAAGGCACGATAATGACAAGAGCGATTTGTCGTGACAAATGAGGCACCTATGGGAGTTTAGTCCTATAAAATGATACACACTGATATTTGTGGCACAATTGACGAAATACCTGTGTTGAATTTGTCACAGACCGAAGAAATCGGCGTAAGCAAAATGTCACGAATGTCACCGTCCTTGAGCAATTATTTTTTTTTCTGGACGAAACTAAATCGGCCCATCAATAGTCCAAATGTTGCAGACGCAAAATGTTTTTGTCTGCAGAAAGCTTAATCAGCCTTAGTGTTCATCAATAGTTCAAATCTTCATTTTGTGCTGGTTAACATATACCAGCAATTCATATTTTTAGGTAATGATCTGTTTAAGGTTAAAAATTACGAAATAATAAAGCATATTTATTGTTAGAGTAGAAAAAAACACTTGTTTTTAACAAGAGTAATTCTCAAAATAACTCAAATAAAGTATGAAGTATAGGAAGGGACACTGGAACCTCCAAATGAAATTGTGTAACTTCTCTGAAAGTAGCAATAGAAATATTTGAAAACTCGCTTTATTTTACGATACATGTTTAAGTAAACTCAAGGCATTAACGGTTAACACAAATTAGTGAAAAATAAATCAGATATCTGTGTAATGTTGTACGAGGGTCGGTTTCTTTGCCAGTAATGCAATCCTTATTCATATTAAGTTATTGATTGATTGGTATTTTACGCCGTGATTAAGGGTATTAAACTTATATGACGATGGTGTATTCCAACAATAATCGACACTAGCAAAACCAAGATGTGTAGCGTTTACATAATGTTACGAAATTCATTTTCCTCCAGTGATAAGAAATGACAGCATTGCTACTCTTCAAACAAACAGATCACATGTTGTGGCTCCGGCAATCGCGGGAGTGGTTTTTACGAGGTTTTCTATCGTAATAAGTGAAGTGGACAAGCCTTTTGTCCAAAGGCTTTTAAAATAGTTTTCTACATCCTACTCTTCCCGTTACAAGCCCAGACTATTCTATTCTTTCTGTAATTCATACCCAACAAGTCATCACCTTCCAAAATAATCATCTCCAAGGCCGATACAAACTTAATTTCTTTGCCTGACCAACTATAAGAATGTTAAATATGATGCAAACTCTGTGTGCAAGGGATGACAGTAAGTGAGAGAAAAGATTTTTGCAAGCATTACCCGAGCAGCTCGCTCATCACTTCGCACAGCTCATCACTTCGCACAGCCAGTTCCGGAAGAGTAAGCAGGCGCAAGACCACTAATAATTTGACAGTAGCCGTAATGTTAACGTTTGGCCCTAAAGCTCCATCCCAAAGTTTCGTTCGGCGGAAAACGCCTGGCACATACTTTCATCGGTACTTTTGGAGTTCCCCATAAAAATCTTGACAAGGGATGACCGTTGAATTTTTTAGCTACAGAGCCGCCAATGTGATAGGAGTTGTCAAGCTACCTTCAAAATGTAAAACAACAGCAGTATCACCCCTCCATCAATTGGAGATAAATACACCAAATGAGACCTATTTAGGCTGTAATACTACTGACCAGAAACCTCCACTCAATTACTTCACATCAATACCAACTACTCCACCAAAAACAAATTTTCAGAAGCAGAGCAAATTAAAAAAGACAACATATTATTTTTATTGAGAACTATATTCAAAAATGACAAAACAGAAGTTGGTAAAAGTGTCTTACGCCAGACACATGTGCAAGGGAGATAACTAAAGGCAGTATATAAAAGTTAATAGAGAGTTGAGCCCCCTTAAACAAATAACATCAAATTCCAGATATCAAAAGACTGGTGGTTCTAATTTAGCATAATATGGTTAAGAATACAAGAATCTGTATAGTTAGTTTATCATTAAATTTAATTTGATAATAGTGGGGTAACCAATTACCAGTATGTGAAGCCTAACCATATATTAAAACATGGAAAGACTATAGTATGGATAACAACTTCTTAACTAAATAGATACTCCATTTGTTGTGGGGTTGCTTGGATATATGACAGTAATTTTTATTTGATTATCACATTGTTTACTTTTATTGACCAATCAAATATCTGCTGCTTTCCGCTGATTGTATGTAACCAAATGGTTCTTTGTGACAAAGTTTTTTTGACAACTGGAGACACGAATTTTAGTCAGTTAGAGGGCAGTGTTCAACAGAGCAGCAGTTAACTTTGGTTAGGTATTTTGCTAGTCTAAATTTATGTTTCGGCCATACTTTCTAAATTAATTATTTCGGATTCTTAGTCAGCATTGGACTATATCATGTGTGTAAACTACTTATCTAAACTTGTACACTTATTGTTATTAAATTTACACTCTCTTCATTTATTCAAACTATATATATTTAGATTTATACCTGGTTTTGTGTGTTGATCTTTCTCTCTAGAAGCGATGCACAATTAGATACAAGATCCACGGGCCAACATTCATAAATAATTGAATGAAACAGAGAATCTTAGATCTTACAGTTGCGAGGTATTATTCACGCTTCCACTCTGCTTAACATCTAAAATAATACCTTCGTAACACATTCGTATCTCATTCCAGAGATCGTTTTCAAGTACTTTCAAGAAACGTAGTATCCAATTAATTAAGAAGTTGTTATTCATACTAAAGTCTTTCGATGTTTGATGCACTCCCGATTTCTAAATACCACTTAAAGAATCTAACCATATATTGCTTGATACAACAAGTGGGCACACATACATGTAAGTTACAATAGGCTAGTGTTCGTGTATTCGGTAAACGCCAATGTTCTACTATTTACTAATAGATACTGCAGCAGTCATGAAACAGGTTGTTCTCGGTGTACTCATCCTATACTTTTACGTGCATAGAGTCCAATAATAGTCCTATACACAGAAAAAAGACAATCCAGATACTGATATCGTATTCTTAATGCATGGGCTTTCTTTGTGTATACATGTATATCTTTGCGTATTCGTTGATAAATATTTTGATGTGATTTTCAGCTCAATTTTAGAACTGAATAATTGAATTTATAAGGGAATGTACCTGGCTAAGCAATTCCAAGCAAAAAAGGGGCAGCATCCCGTAGACGATCGTAAATGTACATCATGTAATGTGTTAGCTACTCAAATACTAAATTTGAGACGGGTAGATTTAGGTACATTTAAAATCTAAATACATATAAAAAAAATACACAAAATCTTGCTCTTGTGGAACAATGCAATCCTTCTTACCAATTTTAGGCAGACACTCCAAGTACTATTTGTTTTGCAAGGAATAGAAACACTGGTACATTTCAAACTCCCTGATATAACCTAGACCGCACCATGGCCATAGTGAAAATGTAAATTTATCAATTGTGTTACTCAGTTGTTTATGCTCGTACCAACAGAACCGCGGCCGTGGCTCAGTGGTAACGAGTGCGCTTCCTGAACTAAACATGCTTCGATTTACCGTTCATGGGTTCGAGTTTGCCTTTTGACCATCAGGTATATGAGCGAGTCACATGTTGTGGCTCCGGCAATCGCGGGGGTGGTTTTTACAAGGTTTTCTCTCGGTTTTCCACTGTAATAAGGCTGTATATAATGTGAAGTGGACAATCCGTTGTCATATAAGTGAAATACCCTTGAGAACGACGTTAAACACCAATCAAACAAACCTTTTGAGATTGTCCTGCCTTGTCATTGTAAGAGACTTATTGGAATGACAAATCTTCATAATGTTCATATGAGGGAAGTAACCGTAAGTGTGGCATAAATACCAATCAAACATATAATAAATTATGGCATTTGAAGTGTAGTGAAACCTTAACAGTTAAATGCCATTAAATTCTTTGTGTTATTTTGTTGTGTAGAATATACCAGCACCAAGCAGAAGGGATAGCTTTCAGTACAGTAGAGGGTTTATTAGAGTCCATGGATCCCAGTTTTGTAGACTTTCCAAAGACAACAATAAGAGACATGTTAAAGAAGGATGGTTACTCTGATCGGTTTATTGATGAGTTAGTGACAGCAGGAATGAGAGTGAATTATGGACAAGGAGCTGACATTCACTCTTTTGCAGGTAGGATGTGCTCTCACTAATCAGCTCAGTCTGTTGACCCTCCGGTATATATGAGTGAGTTATATGGTGTGTCTCCAGCAATTGCGGGGCTGGTTTTTACAAGGTTTCTTCCTGGTTTTCTACCATAATAAGGCTGTGTGAAGTGGACAATCTGTCGTCATATAAGTGAAATACCCTTGAGTATGATGTTAAACCCTAATCAAATAAATAAACACACAAACAAAAAATCAATAATCAGCGGTTATATACAAATCCTTTCTTTTGATAAAAGACGATATGTTGACGATTGCCTGAACCAGGAAAAGGGCTTACTTCTAAGCATGCAGTTAAAATCTTCATGCTGTTTGTATGTTTAATCGGGTCCCTGCTAAGTTGTATTTCAGGCAGCTAGTGCCTTTGATATGATATAAACAACTGCAGTTTCAAACACCCAAATGACATAACCACATTGATTTCGTCTTCAGTGAGCCTATTAGTCTGATCATTTCCCAGCCAAACATCTCCCTTCTTCACCCGGTTGAAATAAAGGAGTTGTATATATAAATAACTACTGACAATTCATTGGTGTTAAATAATCGACAGTGCCAGTGTGAAGGCCGAGTGGCTGACTGATCTAGGTGGCAGGCATTTACTGCTGGCGAATCATTGCAGCATAACTATACTGTTAGCCCTAGTCTGTCAATATCTGCCCACACCTGTTGGAGATTTGGTAAAAATACACTAAAACAGGTGTAAATACTCTGTGGATTAATAGACACAAATGTCATTATACTACTGTGCTAATTGCTTCCCCAGTAATTGGGCGGTGGCTCAATGGTTAGAGTGTCTGACTACTAGTCCTCTCTCCCTGTACGGGCTCACAGGATCAGGTTTCCATGTCAACCCTCAGGTATATCACACTATATTGTCAAATGTGGATCTGGCAATTCCACAGATGATTTATATGAGGTTTCCTCCTGGAAATGAGATTTGTTATGGTTTTGTTAAAAAGCTGGATGTAAAGCCATTAATCACTGAATAAATCAATATGAATTGGATTCTGATAACCATCCTATATTACTTTAACGTTGTATTATTATAACACAGTTTTAATTTGTGTGAGTATTTTTTGTAGGTATGGTTGGTTTAGCCGGTGTTTTGCCAGGTCTATGGTCAGTACATGGTGGAAATAGACTCGTACCAGAAAAACTTCTTGAAGCATCAAAGGTTAATGTTCTTAATGCTGAAGTGATTAATGTGAACCTAGAACGGGATGACAGTAATATAGTGAGGTATGATTTGAAATTTACACACAGTGATATGCCGGAAGGAGCTGAGCCTATGTTTGTTGAAAAGCAATATGATATTGTAATCGTGGCTACCCCTTTACACCAGGGTGTTAGTGATATTACATTCTGTGGATTCTCAAAACCTATTCACTACATGCCCGAACCATTCCACAGAACTGTCGCAAATTTTGCTCAGGGCTTTCCTAATTCTTCATACTTTGCAACATCAGATGTGCCCACGTCCATTCTCTGCAATAATTTGGACTTGTTCTTCAATTCTTTTGGCAAAAATTGTCCAGTTGATCGAAACCCCCAGTTAGATAGCTCAACAAAATGGCCGATTTGGAAAGCTTTCTCTAGTGCACCTCTATCCACTGAGCAGTTAAGTAATTTATATGACCAACATAAAAACATTAAAGTTGTTGATTGGTGGGCTTACCCTGAATTTCAAACAATGGAATCCCTTCCATCCTTTGTCCTTTATGATCAGTTGTATTACGTAAATGCTATTGAATTAGCCGCCTCTGCAATGGAAATGAGTTGTATAGGAGGTAGAAACGTGGCAACTTTAGCTTTTAACCACTGGTATGGTCTGTTTGACAAAATTAATGAAGTTAAGGAAGAAATTGGCACAGCAGAAAACAAAGAAACCAACTCTAAAAAAGTAGAATTATAACTGTTTAGAGCACTTCAAATGAATGAAATGTCTATGTATTTCTAAGATAAATATAAAACACTTTGTACAATTGTATGATTTGTACAAATAATAATTGAGCTGTCTGATGAAACTTGCATGTATTTGCTGGACAATGCTGTACAAGTATCTTCCAGTAGACTGATTGGGGTTGAAATCATTATCTATCGAGAGAATGCTTAATTTGAAGTTTTGAGACCTGTTTATCCACCTTTTGTTTACTCTCATAAATCAACTATGATGTTTTATAAGGACATTTGACATACATTAGATTTTAATATTAAGGTGGAAATTACCGGTACAGTTTATCATTGTTTAAGTTATGGTACCATTTATGATATTATAATTTATTTATTTGATTAGTGTTTAATCTCTTACCTTTAGGTATTTCACTTAGATGCTGACTTTGCATTGTTGGTATGGGGTTAGACTAACTCGTTGTGATGAATGGTTTCAACTCCAAGAAAGTTCATAAAAAATGTATTTGAAAATAACATAAAATAGTCAATTTGAGCTCATCTATATTGTTCTTTGGTAGTCAATGAAAACGTACAAGAAAAGGTGTTTATAGTGTGAATTTTACGTAATTACCTAAGTCATAGTTATAACTTTCATTGAGCCAAAGGTATATAATTTTAGAGTTATTTATTTGTAGACTATAGTTTGTAAACATGTTAAATGGAGACATTTATTTGTAAAATGTATTGTAAATTAAGATTATCCTGCTGTCCATTATTAGAAATTCATTATAGTCAATGAACATTCCATTTACTATTCATTAACATATTCATTTGGTACATATATGTCTCTAGGGTGTATAATGGAATTGTTTTGGTTGTAGATATAAGCAACAAATTTTGTGCAGCTTTGGAACTTGTGTACTATTTCGTTTGAATTCCAAAATAACAAACAAGATATATTTTGTCTTTTTGAATATATCTAAAATTGATTGATATTTTTGTTAAATGCCCTTGTATCTTCAACTTTAGACATTTTCTTTATGATATTTGATAAAAGTGGTCCATCTCTCAGGAGATAAATCTGAAGCTTAATCTTGTGAGATTGATGGATAGTATGATTCCTGTTTTCTCTCATTGAGTTTGATCAAATGAGAAAAGCAGTTTCTGTATCTCTCACTTTTGTATTAGGAAAAATATTTTAGGGTAAAATATCTGTATTTTCCTCTATGCTATTTGTAATTAAATGTCATGTGTATGTTTTTAAGATGAGATAATAAAACAAAACCCTGAAAGGTATTCTCACTGGGTTTTAAATCAGATTTAGAGTGACTGAATTTCAAAGATAATATTATTATCTTATCTGCATAAAAACATCCCCATGCTTAGAATTTGTTTTAATCACTTAAGCCCAATTCACACCAGACCCAACACAAGTGTCGTGCTGCACGAAAATAATGCAGAACTCTACTTTTTATGAAATAACGGTCATACTGGAGACAGTCGTATGTTCTCGTTAATGTTGTGACTTCATTGTCTGAGCGAGTTTACCAATGTTGAAGAATAGGAATGAAGTATGTCGTGCAGCGACCAGTGTGAACAGGACCCAAGCGAAGCAATGTCGTGTTTCGTGTGAGTTGGGTTTTACAAAGTTGCGAGTTTTTCAAACAAATCATTTGAGCTGTACCATAGATTGGGGAAACTCAGTTCCGAACAGTCTCTGTTGGATATTGACTGGATCATACCGGGGATACATGAAAGGTTACTGGATCAGGAAATTCAAAATGATGGAACATGAGCCCCAGGTCAACAAAAGTCATAAGGACAATGTTACTGATAGAAATTTGGATTAGTCTGTCTGTATATATATTAAATAGACCAGCAAAAAACCCTGAATGGCTTTGAAAAAATTTCAATATTAAAAAAAATGACTACAATTTGTCTACAGATACCAGCCATGTGGTGTTATCCCCCTTTTCCCATCTCTGAGTTGTCACTGTTTCTCCACAAGCAGGCCTACACATTTTTGACAAAACAAGTTACAAATCTTCCAGTGAATAGTGGACTATTTTTATAAGTTTTCTAGGTAACAACCATTCGGGAATACCTTTAATGTGTGAAATTTGTTATGTTTGGATGTAGTGCTCAATCATGGACGGATCTGCTGTGTGTTTGTCTCCCATCTTGTGATTGTGTGGTCTCTGTGGGTAGTTTCCTTCACCCATTAGGGCAGTCCTCCCTCATGTGAGTGAAATAATCTTAAGTTTGTTATAAATTATCAATCTGTCAAACAAACAAACCGATGCATGCAAACAGTTTACCGGTCAGATGAAATTCTGACATAATTTAAAATAGTCTCAGATATGACATTTTGTGTTGAATTATATTTGCTATTTGGTAAGGAAATATTTTAATTCCTACAAT
Source organism: Mopalia muscosa (assembly GCA_031763545.1). Classification (NCBI taxonomy): domain Eukaryota; kingdom Metazoa; phylum Mollusca; class Polyplacophora; order Chitonida; family Mopaliidae; genus Mopalia; species Mopalia muscosa. The sequence goes on from JARFOD010133416.1 coordinate 10,710, forward strand.
GTTTTAATAGTCAATCATTTTATTGAGCAATGGTGGATGAATTCTTTTTGTGCTTTGATATCTAATGTTCTTATCTTGTTTAATAGGATTAAACAACTTATTTTATTTCAAAATTTGTCCTATAGTTTTCAAATTAAAGGAAAAAACAGTGCCATAATGCTGCTGCACCATTATAATGTTATTTTGGTGTATGTCTTCACAGCAGTCATGTGAATAGTTTACAACTAAAATGACAAAAGGGGAATATGCTGAGTGTTTTTTCATTAATAATTGAGATAGTGCAATAAGCCATATGTGAGTTTAACATGTTGTTTTAACTGTTTCTGGCGTCGGATTAAAAGATTAGAATGCTGCCTAAAGGGTTACTGCTCTTTGACATTTAATGTTTTTGGTGTATCTATTTGCAAATGTGGGAATATACAGTTTTTAAAACTCGCTTACAATAATAACAATTATCTTTGTGAACAAGAATGAAAATAAAGGTTGATGTCAAATGAATTTTTTTTCTTTGAATTGTCATCATGTATTTTGCACCTGTCATTTTTTCAGGTAAGGACTAAGTCTGAAGTGGTTGATGGCATCTTTATATGCCCTGATGCCCACATTCTGCCTGCATGTATTCAAGTCCACACACAATCTGCCCACATCTATTTGTCCACACACATTCTGCCTACATCTTTTCAAGTCCACGAAATCTGCCCACATCTATTAAAGTCTGAACAGAATCTGGGCACCTCTATTAAAGTTTGTACAAAGTCTGTACCCATCTATTTAAGTCCACAAACAATCTGTCAGCGTGTATTGAAGTTTGCACATAATCTGCCCACATCTATTAAAGTCTGCACACAATCTGTACCCATCTCTTAAAGTTTGCACACAATCTGCCCACATCTATTAAAGTCTGAACAAAATCTGGGCACCTCTATTAAAGTTTGTACACAGTCTGTACCCATCTGTTTAAGTCCACAAACAATCTGTCAGTGTGTATTGAAGTTTGCACATAATCTGCCCACATCTATTAAAGTCTGCACACAATCTGTACCCATCTGTTAAAGTTTGCACACAATCTGCCCACATCTATTAAAGTTTGTACCCATCTATTAAAGTTTGCACACAGTTGGCCCACATCTATTTAAGTCTGCACACAATCTGTACCCATCTGAGTCACTTTTTTGTGTGTAAATAAATTGTGCTGGTTGAGATAGGTGAAAAATGTCAGGTAAATCCCATCTAGCTGAATTTCCACAGGTCTGGGTAAAATTTCACATGTAAGAGTGTTCCTGGTGTTTTTGAAGGACTTTACCTTTTCTTGAAGTTTTTCGGAATACGTCCAATTTTTTTGCAGAAGTTTTTGGGGCATTCTCAACAATCATCGGTACCTAAGAAAAAGAACACAAGTTAGAAACTCAAAATGAACAGAATACAGCAAAGTTCAGGACTCATTTGGCTTGAATATTGTACAATTTTTTTTATCTCTACAGTGGAAAACACAATCTAATTGACCAGAAAAATAAATAGAAATGCAGTTGTCATTAAATTTGCCTTTTGTTTAACAAAATATCTAATACTGGCCAAAAAGCACACTGCTTAAAAAGTATATATTTGGAATGAATGAAAAGAGAAAAATTTGCTTGCCTCCACCAGGCTTCAAACCCGGGACCTATGGGTTATACAATATCTTTAATTGTATAGTTTTTGAAAATGTCAGTAAATTGCAAAGTGACATGGTGCTGTTGTCTTCACCTGGGTTTACATATCTTTTTCTGCATCACAATTTTCAAGAAATTGCTTTGATCCTAAAAGCGATACTCCGGGCTGCAATACAATGCATATAGGTAAAATAGGTATCATTTCTTGTGTTCAATTATGCTCTCTTATTTCCTACTCCGGCAATATCAATGTTATAGTTGGATCTTAAACAATGGGTAATGCACAATCTATAGTCAAATGTATCCACATGGCCATGTCTAGTTATTTTTAGCATTAAACAGAAGAGCTCCACAAATATTCATTTATTAAATATCTTTCTTTTCAAAATAGGTTCCTATGTCATGAGACCTGTGGAGTCGACTGTTTAAACCTTTGACAGTTCACACCAATGACCTTCATGTATGGGAGTATCGCTTTTAAGGGGTATGGCGAGTTGAATTTAGTAATTTCTTCTAGCCTCTCCCCATCAGGGATCTTTGTACTATGGGAAAGTTTATGGAGCAAGGTCCCTCTAAAGATTTTCTTCACACAAAATGCACTTACATAATTAACAGATGTCTAACATTTAGGTTACACAAGAAAATAAGTGTGAAAGCTTACAAAAACAAAAAAAGAACAAGAAGACAGCCATTTAATATGGGTTTGACATGCATTCTAAATTGGTCTATCACTGCAGAAGCCAACAGCTCAACCAGCTAGATGGGATCTATGGACACCCAGGAAGCACCTGTTAATCCAAATAACGTTCCATGCACTGTGCATTGTTTGTCTCTTAAGGATACTCTCATCCCCCCTAAGCTCAAAATCTTTATTTTTAAGCAGACCTGATAATAAAACTTGATTTAAAAGATCGTTAACTTTGATAATAAAACTTGACTATATTATTTACAACAGCAGTGTTTTGACAATCAATTAAATAGTGGTAGTTTCCGGAATTTCATTTTATACTTTCAACCTAGCTAGGTATATTTCACGTGAACGCTGTATCGTTTTGATTTTCTCTTGCTCATATACATGGAGGAGAAAGGTGTGGACATATTCATGGAAGAGAAAACTAAGATTGTAGGTGATGTTAGCTAAGTTCCATAGCTCTATCCATCAATCCTCAATGAGGAACGAATGAATAGAGCTATGAAACTAAGCTAAGGTGATGTAAGTAAATTGTAACACTATAATTACCTAATGAGGCAACACTCATGTGACTAGG
>JARFOD010133427.1:0-13624 GCA_031763545.1 Mopalia muscosa
ACGGACACAAATACAGAACATCACAAACAAATCTGCTTCCCGTTACCCTTTAGCTCTGCGAACACCAGGGCAACAGGCCTCTTATGATCGACAGAGAAAGACGAGTATTCTGCAGGGCCATGGCCCACCCGCTCCCTTACAGGGCCCATTATAATTCTAAAAGCACACTGGCAAAGGGGCCCATTATAATGATATTCTTGTCCATTGAGCTGTGGTTGATTGTGAGTCAATCAATGTTTAATCTAATTAAAAGAGCCATGCTTCAACCAGTTTAAGGGAGACCAAATGAACATACAGTGTAAATTAGGATTTAGTAAATATAAAAGTGGTTCAATTTAGATTTACTAAGTTCCAATGCGCCTGGGTTGTGATGCTTGTTCAAACGCTCTTTTCCAATTTATATACACCATTTCAGAACATAAAATATTGGGGTTTTTAATTTTATTTATCAATTTATAATTTAAAGGTCAGTGACAGAAAAATCTAATGCGCAGCATTTTTGTAAGAAAAGAAAAACACAACAAAAAGCAATCCAAAAGACAGGCCAATAGCACAAATAAAACAAAATATGATTAACAAACCTTCAATATAAATGTAATAAAACTCCAAATAACAGAAACCAATAAAAATTGATATTAATGAATTTATTTAAATTTAAGTGAAGAAGATTAAGGAAACAATTAACCTTATAGTGGTTCTGTTTTTGTCTTTGTTCATCATGTTTAATACTCTTCGTTCATTCACTCTCAGCTGAATATCTGAGAATTCTTTACATGTGGACAGAACTGTTAACTAGAAAGGTGGGTGAAACAGAACCAATTGCACTTAGAATGGTAATGAGCATGGTATTATCCAGAAATAGATGTAAAGGGGTCACAGAACTATTTAATAAAATGTGAGCGTTTAATTTGACATTTTCTATCCTATGTTAAGCTTAATTGATCGATTGATTGATTAGTGGACACCTTGTAAAAACAACTCCCACGAATGCCGTAGCCACAAACTGTGACTCGCTCATATACCTGATTGTTGAAAGGCGAATTGAATGCCGTAACGGTAAATCGAAGCACGTTCAGTTCAGGAAGCGCACTCGCTACCACTGACCACGGGCAACAATCAATGATTGACACAAGCACAACCATTGTGTTCCTCCAGTACTTAGTAAAATCAGCATTGCTTCTCTTCAAACAGATAGCCCTTAGCCAGACAGCCGTGAAATTGATTGAAACAGTGTCCAAAAATACTGTCTTGAGTGAATGTAAGAAACCATGACACCTTTCTGAATGATAAATGGTAATCAGTGATGTATTATAACTTGAATGAGAAAAATTGTAATGCTAGAGATGCATCTGAAATTTAGACTTTTTCACGACTGACACAGTTTTGGGGGAAATGTCTCTTTTTTGTATCATAATAGTGCTACACGTAAACCACAAGTTGAAAATGATTGAGGGTATTCTAATGAAATGAAAAACATTTCTGAAGCAGATAAATAACACTATTGTGATTTACAGAAATGGAAAACTTACCATATCAGAAAGAGGTATGTCGGCTGATAGTTCACTGAACTGTTTCATGGTAGAGTATGTGATACAGAACCGAGCCATCATGCGACCAGTCTCTATTCAACATGTCAAGAAAAGAATCAACATAAATACATGAAACAACTATCAACTTACAGAAATAATCCATAAATGTTAGACATGGGTAGACGACAAAGATAGTGGCATTGAATCCATTATTTGTTCTTTTCTAAGCTAATTTAACATAAGAAAAACTGTCCTGTATTTTAATCAGTAGCCTAATTGAACTATATGTTCACGTAACCTTCATATGAGAATGACTGTTCGTGCAAATTTTGTTCACGTAGCCGAACAATAGGTTATGTGGGTTTAAATTCATGTGAACGGTAGATAGGTTACCAAAAATTTTGAAAAAAATAAGGCCTGTTAGAGTCCTCTTCTTGACCATCAGGTATATTGTGAATCACATGATTGATTTATTCATTCCTGTTTTATATCATGCATAAGGGTATTGTATTTCTACAATAATTGACATTAACACAACCATGTTGTGAAGACTTTTACAAAATGTTGGAAAGTTTATTTTTCTCCAGTGCCAAGTAAAGTCAGCATTGCTACTCTTCAAACAAACTGCCATTAGCCAGAGGACAGTAAGTCACATGATGTACCTGTCACAATCGCCAGGTGGTTTTAAAGAGGTCTCCTCTCAGTTTCTACCGTATTTAAAGCAGTAACAGGGGTTTAGCCAGATATCAAAGGTATAGTGTCCAAAATGGTCATTTTGCTTCATTTTAAATTAATTAAGTATAAATATTTTTCACAGTTTGCCCATCTCCTGCATGTTAAAGTTTCTAGAAACAGTGTGTCCAAAGGGCAGGTGGACACCCCTCTGCCTAAGCCCGCTTTCAAACAGCCTGAACTGAGTAGATCACAAATTTAATAGATGATATATTCCACCCTGGAATGAAACTAAACTGAAACCAGTATAAATGTTAAAAGCACCTGTTCCTTTGATGTCAAAATGATCAGCATCCATTCTAATCAGGTCTATCTCTGTCAGGAGATTCAGGTTTGTTATACACAGATCTAGGAGAGAGATATAAATACACGAGATTAATAGGGAGTAATGAGCAAATGTATTGAAAGTTCTTAAAATTAATGTTTTTGGAAGAACCTGAAAAATGAAAAATAGGGTAACAGACTGTAATACTTTCTTTTCAAATCAAATACTTAAAATCACAAATTCTTATTTTTTCAAATACAAAGGTAGAAACAGATTTGCCTCCAGTCCACCCAGATTAATACCAAAGGTTTTTGCAAGAAAAACCCTGCTTTAATTAACAAATGTTTAATATATATTTTCCATGATGGAAAACCTATAGACATGAACTCAAATAAAGCCGCATCCAGTCAGCCATCATAATGCTTTCCCCCTAGGAGCACTTTTTATATCGGTATACATTAAATGTAGCTGCAATAGCAACACTGTCCACATGTTCCTCATGGTATTTAACGTAAGGTATCTCCCCAACAGACCTACCTACCCTAGTAGAAAAGTGTATTTTTTAAAGACTATCCGCTTATCATCCGCTTATGTCAAATGTAGCTGCAATGGCAGCATTGTCTAGAGTAATGTTCGTCATGGTATTTAGGTTTATGTAAGATAAGATTTTTTTGTTTCCCCAACAGATCTGCCTACCTTTATTGTTACTTTTTGAAAAAGTATTTTCTTACCATTTTGAGCATTTGTTTTTATACAGTATATCACAGAATATTAATCTATGTTTTTATTTTGATGGAACTTTTGGTGTATTGAACATAAATTATGTGTACAAAATACTCAAGAATATTCAAGGTAGGCAGGTCTGCCTTAACCTGATATCAGCCGATGATAGAGTCACTATGTTCAGTCTGATGACCACTCAGTTTGTGAAGCACAATTTTGTACTATTCTTAGTTTTCTTACCTTGCAATCTTTTCTCTACTTGATTCTTTGTCAGTCCCACTGGCATATCTGAAAAATTAAACATATTGTATTATTTATCTCTTAAAGCTTCGATCTACAATGTTCCTTCTAAATGGAGTTTATGTTTAAGTGTGCAATTGTGAAACAGCTTCAGTTCACAATTTGAAGGTCTGGTCTTAAGTTATAAACTGATTTATCATAAACTGATGGCTTATGTTAATTGAATTAAAGGACACTTTTAGAGGGGAACACAAATCTCGTTTGTATTGCTAATGTTAAACTTTGTGAGCCAAAACTTTATACACCTCTGCCATGGCTACTACATCTCTTTAGGTAACAGACTAAATGTATAACAAGAAAGGGCAGAAATCCGTTAAAAGGCTATATTTATTTCTTTTTAATACATTATTTAATAATATATTATTTGTAATACACTCAAAAAGTGCCACGAAAAAATTCTCTGTTGACAAGATGTGGGCTGTGAACTTACTGTAGTGTTTAGGATTTTTGAGCACCCTAATGTAGAGAAGAGTGGATCTGAGCCATTCTAAGGCCACCGTAACATCACTTATGGTTTGTAGACAAATCTCAGCATTTAGATGTTCTATCAGGTGTTTGTGTAAACTGGAAAATAAATATAGTTAGTCAGTGATCAGTTCTAAAGAAATTGTCACTTCCCTAATGGTCTGTAGACAAATATTAGCATTTAGATGCTCTAGCAGGTGTTTGTGTAAACTGAAAATAAGTTATCATTTCACAAATAGCAGTCAAGTAATAACTAAAAGTATGCAACCGGCTTTATAATTAGTAATTTTTTGTGCAGGCACAAAAGAGACATCACTGAATATGTTTGCAACAACATTTTGATTTTCTTATCGTTTCTTGACTATCAATGATGATACAGTCTTTCTGAATCCCCTTTATTCCTATGATCCACTGTTGACACACATGTGTATAACTGTTAAGTAATTATGCCAACGCCTTTTTTTTTCAATATTCAAGCAGGCAATATTTTACAGAATACAATACAATTCTAGTTGGCAGGCTGTTATCCTAGAAAAATTTATTTGATGAAATCCAAACTTATTTATTTGATTGGAATTGTGAAATCAGTCTGCCACTACAAATTAATGATCTGTTATCAATTTTCTGCAATGACCTGTAATGACATATTGTGTTTAATCATTGGGTGACCAGAGGTGTTGTGAGAGAACAGATCCAATAAATAGTATAATTCCCACTGATGAGCTTCACAAAGTAGAAAAAACTTATTACTCCAATAAAAATCACAAACATTAAGATAGATGGGGATTCAATATTTGGGTTAAACCAAAATATTGAATAACTATACATCAATGTGTATCTTTTATTGAAGTCCTATGTTTCGATGCCCTAAATCCGATTTGTTTTGATTTTTTTTTAAGCTCAAGGGCTGTTTGCTCAAAGCGCTATTAAATTTAACCCACTATGAGATGATATCACGCCATGCTGAGGGTTTATCTCTAATCCGCTACAAGTGATTATATCTGGTGTTAGCGGCTAATTGTCTCTCGAGCAACTGGCCCCTGAGAGCACCAATCCAACTGAAACTCCCAATAATAACACCAAAACAAGAGTAATTTCAGAGTAACTCCCCTTATTGCTAGGAAGCTCAATATCTCAATGAATTTTGAAGCTAAAAGTAAATAAAAATACCTGCTCTCGAGAACATGGGTGCCTCCAATCAGGGCTTCATACTTGTGCTGAAATGAATAAAAGTTAGAAATAAAAACAAAGCAATGGAAAATGAGCTTGACCAAAATGTTACCATATTTTTTTTGCTTGGACGGATAATTTCCTTCCAACTTCCTTCCAACATTCTCCAGGTATGTATAATCATAACTGCATGTACATGTTTTTTAGTGTTAATGTCGTAACAGTGCTTGGTAAGTTTTACAAATTTTTAAACCATTCGTCAATTTAGCAAAGCGTCCAATAAAGTTTATAAGACAATGTGCAAAACATCCTGTTTACATGTAGCTATATTGTAACTGAGACCCCAACCCCAAATAAAAAGTTTATCCTTCATTTTTTGTTTACAATACCCACCATGGGATAAGAAAAGTGTTTGATCCATGATTATATTACTTTGTACAGTTCTATCAAATGTCAATGCAGAACTGTTGACCAACCACCTTCCGTTTCATGAACTTACTTTGCTGGAGTTTTTTGTCATGATTACAGCTGTGGCTGAAGTATCAAACTGAAAATGCAAAAACAAACAAAATGTTAAAATAAGAACAAAAATCTGCAACATTTCCGACGTACATGTTACTTTAATATTTGCCGTAATAATCCATGCTTAAATGGATTTTTTTTTAAATTTGGCATCAGTCGGTTGATTAAATAAAATGCTATTTTTTCTGATTGTCTTATTTTTACTATTGTTATTCAGTTATACTGAACAGTAAATAAACCTAAAGCATTTTTTTTTGTGACAAAGAGCAATGAGAGACAAGTCTGCACCACAATTGCTACATGTATGCTTATTGACTGCATAGAAGTTTAAGTTTTCATTTTTTTCACAGGTTATGAACATAATGCTCTTAGCCACAGGGCTTATCAATTATATAAAAGTTTACTTGTTTACTACCTGAGGTCTTCCTGCTCTCCCAATCATCTGAAGCACCTGTGTGTCAGAATACTCCTCTAACGAGCCCATCTGATAATAAGTAGTGGATTTAATGATGACCAGGTGGGCTGGCAGATTTACACCCATAGCTAATGTACTTGTGGCAACTGTAACACACAACATTAAAAATAGATTGATTCACATAAAAATTCATTACCACAGATGAGTCAAAATAAATTCCTTATCTTTCCTCGGAGTAAATATTTTACTATGTTAATCACGAACGGCAGATGTGAATTAACTTCACGTAAGGCCTGAAAATTGCAAATTACAGATCACAATTTTTTACTTTCCTTTGTGATTAAGAGCAAGTTGGAGACGGGGTTTCTGTATGCCCAGAGTGTATAGTGTAAGTATTTGTTTGTTTGTTTGATGTTTAACGTTGTTCTCAAGGGTATTTTACTTATATGACGATGGATTGTCCATTTAACACTGTACACAGCGCCATTGCCGGAGCACAACATGTGACACTCATATACCTGATGGTGACAGGCAGACTCAATTCCGTGATCCGTAAGTCGAAGCAGGTTCAATTTAGGAAGTGCACTCATTACCACTGAGCCACAGCCGTGGGCGTATAGTATTTTGTTTGTTTGTTTGTTTGATCGGGGTTTAAAGTCGTACTCAAGGGTAATTCACTGATATGAAGACAGATTGTTCTCTTCACACTTCACTTAGCCTTATTATGGTGGAAAACGGGAAGTAAACCCTGTAAAAACAACCCCTGTGATTGCCGGGGCCACAACATGTGAATCTCTCATATACCTGATGGTGGACAGGTGGACTCGATCCCATGAACAGTAAATCAAAACAGGCTCAGTTCAAAAAGTGTGCACACTACCCCTAAGCCACAGCCGTGGGCGGCGTATAGTGAAGTGAAGTTTATTTTGTCATTTGGGGTAATTCACGAGGGCTTGGTGGAGGCGCGTCCTTACATGACAGGACTGAACTCCAATATAATAAACAGCTACGCTAATACTACTATAAATTTTGAAATGTTTTAGCTCAGTGGGAAAATGTATTTTCCTCCCGTGCCGTAGCAAGAGGCTCCACAAAGTATCAAGTGTCACCTGTATGTTTCTTCCAAGTGCAGTCATTCTCCCATTATTTAGCAATCCAGCAAGACGATCAACAGTTTATAATTGTGTTATTGTGAGTACACCACAATCTATAAGTGTAAAACCTGAGGGCATGTCATACACCTATCAATATACTTAAAATAGTACATACTACCAAGAAAGTTTATGAATCTACAGAGGTCTATAATTTTAAAATATACTGCTGGCCTATTGTCAGTGGTTCTGTTTGACCAGATTTTATTTTAAGAAATCAATTCTACAAAAGAAAACATGATATTTCTCTTAATTTATTTATTTTTTTCCCTTTCTTTTTAATAACCTTGTTGATTAAGGAAAGTTACTAAAGGAATATGGTAAGAATTAATTACATAGTACTGGAAGATCACTGGCTAGAAACATTTCTTCCATTAGTTTCCTGTCTTTAAGATCCAGTCCAGCATGATGGAATCCAACACCTGATAATACTAAATCTGTCAAATAGAATACAAAACAGAGGATATTTAGAGACAGTAGATAAAAAAAAAAAACACTAAGGTTATTAGAAATACTGGTGGAATTAGCCAAAAGGATAGCTCAAATGGCCCCTACAGTTGAAATTAAAGCAAGGCTTATTTATATGAACTACAGTATCTGCCTAAAAAAAGTTTACAAAGTACGGTCTAGAAAAATAAACCTCTGAATGGATTACAATTCTACAAAACAAAGTTGAAACGACCTCTGGCCTGGTTGAATTTGAAGCAAGATTGAAATGAGTCTTTCAACTTCTGGCTTGGATTTCTGGCTTTATTTAAAAAATACAAGACTTAAACAACCCTGGATCCACAACTTCAAGTCCCAGTTTCTTCTGATAAACATTGAGAAATTTCTTCTTTGAAAAATTTTTAAAAATTAAATAAAATGTGTAAACATATCTACCTCTAAGTTTTGAATCCCTTAGTGAGTTGGCACAGTGCACCAGCCTCTCTTTGTGACTAGAATTCATGATAAACTTTGCGTCTTTTACCAAGACAGTAGCTGCCTGTTGTACACTCTTCCGGGTAGAACAAAACTAAAACATAGATACCACAATCATACATGAATGAATAAGAGTGTATTTATTGATAATTTATGGTAAATTCAGGCTTTACTTCTTGGTCTAATCTCTTGTTACCACTATAATGTTCTCCAGTAATCTCTAGGAGTTGGCACCTTGTGTTGTGACATCCAAGATGTCAATGTATTTGTAAGTGAAGGGAACATTGTCTTGTTTGTTCAATAATATATGGTATAACTACAGTTGGATACTTGTTTTGTGTGGCCTGAATAACTTCATTAACATTGGAAGCAGGTACAGGTTAACAGCCAAAAGCAGTGGCTTTACTCCAAAGGGAATCTTTCATTTCAGACAGGGGAAAACAAACTACTAGAAGTATGGAGAAGGGTCAGTACTTGTCAAAAGCCAAACTAGCAGAAGCGATCTAGATGTCATAGACATCTCAAGAGACAGTCATGATATGTTAGATGAGAGCACAATCAATGTTTACATTATATCAAGAAAATATGTTTGATTGATTGAAGTTTGACACCACATCTTCAGTGACTAAGACATCACAAACATATCAGCTTCCTGATCCACTTTTGCTCAGAAAGCACTAGGGCAAAAAGATAAAAGATAATTGGTAGTATTGTTTGGTCAGAGCTTACCACAAGTGTTGGTTTGTTATCAGAATATGTGTGGACAATGTTTGACAGTTTGTAGTTCAACGAGATGTCAAACTTGAAATCTGAACTTTCTTCTGAACAGTAATAACCAAGCACAACTTTTCGTAAACGAACTGGTCTGTATTGGTCACCAAGTCTAAAAAGAAACCAAAAAAGCAAAATAATTATTTCTTACCAGTTCCAAAGCTCCCAATATTCAAGTTGTTTCTGTGTTAACAACTTCCCGTATAATTCAACTTTGGAAATATGGCTTTTTCAGAAGGCTCTATATAGCTCAGGAAATTTATAAACCATGTCCGAATTTCTTTTTTGTGCCAATATTGTTCAATTCAAATGGACTAGGTATGGTTGTATAGATAGTATTTACACCCAAAATACAGATTTTACAATAAACAGACAATTTACTAAAAAGTTACATAATGTAGGTAAACATGTATGCGTAACGGTCCGTAAATTAAAGAGCAACAAGTGTGTGTAAGTAAGAAATAAGGTCAGGTTTAGAAGATTGCTTTTCTCAGTGACTTACTTATGGATAATAGCTGATTCTTCACCCTGCCCCAGCCATTCAGCTATCTGAAGTAAAAAGAATCAAAGGTCTAGCTGTTTCATTGTTTAAACTGTGGGTGGTTGGGAGGGAGCTTCCTGTCGAGTTGGTTCTGATGGAGCTAAAGAACAACAACTGAAACAGCCAGTCTGCTGTTGAGGCCTGTTATTACTCTGTGTTCTTTTTGTATGCTGGCTCGTTTTATATTTTAAGTTATGGGGAAAGAAAATTCAATAGTTTTATTAAATCATGAAATATCAGGACTGTTAAATTTCACAGTCTTTCACTGTTTACTCATATTCAAGTTTGTCTTCAGTAAATCCCCATATAAGCCTTGTTCTTTTCAATGAAGTTGGTATTTAAAAGCCATCAGTGGTGCAGTTTTTCACATGTTAAACGCAAAGAAAATGATTCAAACTGAATTTTATTTATATGTTATTTGTGTGGAGTTCTCCTAACTTTTGTAAACTCACATCTTCAATATTAGGGATAGTTGCAGACACAGCGATAAATCTCAAAGACATGTTAAGATTCTGTGACCAGCCCAGAGCAGACTGTACAGTCTTCATGCGACTTATAACAGCCTCCATTGTCGCCCCACGAGTGTCATCATTCAGTACATGAACCTGTCAACAAATTATCAAAATGGTTCAGGTAAAAAATAAATGGTGAAGAATTCCTTGAATACCTGAATGGATATTATGATCCATCTGTCTTGTCAACCCAAATATATTAAATACAACAGTCTGACTTCCAGTGCGACATCCACCAAGATGCCTTCAACAGAGAATATAGGATAACAAATAAGTCAGCTGAAGCTTATATAGATTGACTTTCAGTCTTTGTAGTGTTACATGCTACCTGCTAGCAGCGTATTCCCAAAAATATTGTAATTTTCAACATTGTTAACCAACTGTTTGGTTATGTGGGAAAATCAATATTCTGCAGTGCAAAGAAAAGGCAGAGCTGCTATGCTCAAAACAAACTGCCCTTCTACAGATTGTTTGTTTGTTTGTTTGATTGAGGTTTCCCTTCTACAAAAGAACAGAACTTCTTTTATACAAGAGGATTTGTCAGACACTTTATAACCAAGAGCAAGAACTTAAACATATATTTTTTCTTCATTTTAAATGCTCCTGCGAAAATAATAATGTACTGCTTCTGATCTTATCTAATAATTGTAATTAACTCCAATGTGACATAACACTACTGTCCATTGGTTTAAATATCTGGTATCATTATTTAAAGGTATGTTACATGATTTACAGACATAACAAAGTAGCTTATGCATTAGGTCATCGCATATCAATGCCATCAAATTCCAATGTCATGCTTCACAATCCACAGAGAGCAGGTAACAGCTTTTGCACTTTCTTTTTTAATTACAAGTTATTAGATGATGGACAATTCTTAAAAGCATTATTTATCTTACATTTAGGATATAATGACCACAAAGGTTATGACTTTGTTACAATGAATCCCTTTGTCAAATCATAGTCAACAGCAAAGAATTGTAAGTTTGATTGGGGTTTAATATTGTCCTGGAGGTTATTTTACTTTTATGATGACAGATTGTCCCAGTCTTACTCTGCCATACTTAAAATACTGGAAACCAGGTGGAAACCTTGTAAAACCAACCTTGTGGGGATTCAGACTCGGAAATTTGAAATTCAGGGAGAAACAGCCTATAATTGATACTTACTTCATCAATGAGGAAAAGACGGACCATCTGTACTAGCGATTTATTATCTCTCCACTTTCTTGTCATGCTGTCCCACTTTTCCTGTATTAACAAACAGTGCATGATTGTTTACTTTTATTATCCTGTTATGCCCTATTTTATAGTAAACCACCTCCCTTGCTACTGGAAACAAAGATTGAAAGATGCCAGACTAACACATGACATAAAATATGGTACAATATTGAGTTACCTACTATCAAAACTTTAAAGTTGCAAAAAATAACAGAAAATTGTTTTTTTTTTGTCTGGTTGAGGTTTAACGCCGTATGTATTTAACGTTATTTCACACACACACACTCACATCATGATGTACCAGGCCAATGGGTGAAGAAAAACACCACCGATACTACTGGCAACAAACAAAGACATCACAGGAAACTTCCTGGACAATTCAAAGACACCCCAAACAACCACCGGCCAGAACATCGTGAGACACAGCTTGATCATAATGGAACTGTAGATAAACTTTAAGTTTTATGGACCTAAAGGTTTTTTTAAAAAATTGCATTACAGATGGACAGACAGACAATTGGTAAACCTAAAGTTTCCTCTGGTTCCAATACTCTAAATAAACTCTAATTTGCCCATAAAATTGTTCCATTTGAAGCTGTTTTAAAGGCTAAGAAAGCATCAAGATATCTCAGAAAACCAAAAATTTGTCTGTTTACATGCTGAAATATTGTCAGAATTGTAAGCATTGTTCATAAACAAAATTTGAGGTGATTTACAGTAATGAAACAAAGAATGTATATTTACACTGAACACACCAACATCCTGCTGATCACTATACCATTATTAATACATACCGGTGTAGTTGTAACAATGTTAACTTCTTGAAGATGGAAATAATCATCGACTTCAGTGTCTCCAGTCAATTCTTTACACTTTAAACCAAAGGGCTCAAATTTATCTCTCCAGTCTTGGTATCTCTCACTGCACAAGGCTTTTATTGGGGCCACTGAAGGATTATAGGATTAAACAAGTTCAGTTAGTGTTTGTACAAAGGAATAATAAGGTTTTTTTTAGATTATGGCAGGCCTACTTTAATATGCTTGCTATAGCTTCTTGTCCCAAAATTGTACACCAAATTGCCTTCTTTGGTTGTCTTCAATGACTGATTGATATAGAACTATGCTCACTTTCACAAAGCCTCCTTAAGTTAAGGTGCCCTTTACACTTAAAGTGATACTTGGCTGTTTCTTTTTGTTTTTCATCTAACACCGATGATACAAAGTGGCCACAAAATTGAAATATCCCTTATTAGTATGCTGATGTAAACACCCATAATTTTTTTGTTGACATCGAGAGACGTAATATGAAGTCAATATTGCCGGAGAATGCCATTTATGAGACATATAAAAGATCTAAAACAACATGACAACTAGCAGAGATTTCATTTAGTTATAATCCTATCATTTAGCAAATATTCTCATCTGAGCAAAATTAAACCATCCTAAGATACTACCACAGTACATATTTATACAGTGTTTTACGCCGTACTTAAGGCTATTTCACTAGCTTGACAGCAATGCATTCCAACAATAATTGAAACTAGCATAACCATGATGGGAAATGTTTTTTTTATAATATTGAAATATATAAAAGCTAGATTCTGATTTTAGTGAAACATGTACAACTGATGAAATCAGTAAATAAAACAAGGTAAGCCTACTTCTCACAGTATTTTAAAATCGTACATACATATTCATTAGTGTAATATTAATCTGAACAATAAGTTTAATATAGTTATTCAAACATAAGAATAAGTGTATAAATACTCACTGTAGACTATCTTCACCTTTGCGATATCCTGTGCGGAAGCTGTCATTAAAAGTCTTAGAATTGCCAGTTCAAAAACTGCTGTCTTTCCGGATCCAGTCGGCGCACAAACTACCATGGGTTTATCAGTATGCAAGACCTTAATAAACACATCATAATCAAGGCAAAGTATGAATTAAATTGTCTAAGGTCACCAGAAACAGTTATGAAAAACATTGACGATTGTACATAAAATGAATGCACTATTTACCGCAGGAGTCTGGACTGTTTAATAAGTTGTCAAAATAGTATCACTGGAAAAATATGCAACAATAAAACCACATTTTGAGCCAAACAGAATGTCTGTGATAAAAATTGGGAAAATAATGTATTTGTCTGATGCAAAAGTTGAAGGTGGATTATTAAAATTGTAATGATAGATTACACCAGGGCAAGAAAAAATGCAAAACTTCCCGGCAATCGGCATCAAATATTAAAAAATTTCCCGCCACTCACTCACCCTTGGAAAAAAGTTATATTTCTCAAGACCACTAATTTTTCACACGATCCTACATAGGGCCTACTGATTGGGAACGGCGGTCAGCATGCGCGAGCTTGATCGGCTTGTCGATAATAGTGTA
>JARFOD010133438.1:0-13624 GCA_031763545.1 Mopalia muscosa
TTAAATTGATTTAATAAACTGAAGTCTTAATATCAAGGTCATAAGGGGTGGATAAGTCTGGAATATTAATTCTATTTATTCTGTACGTTATGAACATCAAGTATCTCGTTAAACAATATTTTCAGTCATCCATGGGTAGGCGAAACAATAGTTCAGTTGACATGTAGGATGATAAATAAGCTACTAGATTAGGACTCGCCCATCAGAGCATACGTAAGCATACTTGTCCGCTTCTGTCTACACTGAGGAATTTCTGAAATGTCAACGTATCAACCGATTTAAGGCAAACATGCAGAGTGCATGCGATTAGATCTGGAATAAAACACACATATCAACTTGGGTTATTCCGGTTCTCTTTTGAATGAAATGTGTCAGTTGACTTAATAAAAACAATTTGAGGGTCAATTCGATACTGCTGGTAGATTGTTCGAATTGCCCTGCCTTTTATTTACAGAGAGAAAAACGATTTTGAACTAAATAGATAGGTATCAAAGGGTATTTGTGCGAGTTCTGGATTACTGATTATTGTAGAAATCAAATGATGCTGTTTGATGGTTTATTCTAGTACACCCCGCCGCAGAGGCATTAACTAATCCAGAGCCAGGCAGGTTATTCTTGTGTTCTGTATCAAGGTTTTAATCTAACTTTCGCGAGTGAGATAACAGACAGGATTATACTGGCTTTGCACAGAAGTACACCTGTGGTACTTTTATTGGGGATGGCGAGATTGGATTAATTTCATATGGCGGTTTATAACGTACAACGAATGCTTACTTGATTATTTTTCAATAAGAATAAATTCAATGTGACTATAAAACATTAAATCACTAAGTCTCTTACTTCATAAATTTACAGGAATTAGTGTGACTTGTGAAATAAAACTAGTTGAACGGCATACGTTAAGATCAGAATTTTACCAAGCCAGCCTAGTGTCACAATATCTGCAGTAGCACAAAACTTTAAAACCAGGCGCCACGCTTTAACCAAAATATTACGTAGACCATTTCATGCAAGTTTGTTTTCTTTCGCTTTTCTTTCTCTAAGTATTCCACAACTCAGTTACACGCGGATGAATTGTGTAAGTCTGTGACTGTTAGTTGTGTAATCTGTATGTTGTATTCGTCTTTACGTTCTGTTAGTTTGATATTCCATCGAGAAAACGACACACTGTCTTAATCCTGCAAAAGGACACAAGACTATGCTTCAACAACCAACTGTATCCAAAACTTTCACAACCAACCCCATTCTAATTGTAAATCGCCCTCAAAAATACAGTCTGCATGTCGCAGGCGGATATTGCTTTGTTTGATTGTTTGTTTGATTGGTGTTTAACGTCGAACTCAAGGGTGTTTCACTTATATGACGACGAATTGTCCACTTCACACTGTTCACAGCCTTATACGGTGGAAAACCGAGAGAAAACCTTGTAAAAACCTCCCTGGCGATTGCCTGAGCCACAACATGTGACTCGCTCATATACCTGGTGGTCGAAAGGCGGACTCGAACACGTGAACTGTAAGTGGAAGCATGTTCAGTTCAGGAAGCCCACTCGCTACCACTGGGCCACGGCGGCGGATATTACTGATTGAGAAATGAATACACGAAATATCAATCAGCCAACAAAAAACTCCAGCTGTAATGTACATAACCTAGTAGATATCATTTCGGCATTTCAAAGAAATTATGCGCACTATTTTCCCATGCAGAAGAAACAGATTGGAAACCCAACTTCCGGTTTCTGTAAAATCCAACCACCTGCCTGAGAATTCAGCTGTTTTTCAAACTTTTACACCGATTCTCAGTAACATGCAGTAACTTCACATAGGTATGTTAACGTGAGAATTGAAAAAAAAAAACAGTCAATATATTGGAATTTATATTTGCCAAGCCAGATTTTCAGAAAAGCCGATGAAACATAACTTTACAGGTTATCATACAGATCGGTGTATAATTTAATACGATAGATGTTTGGACACAATAGTAAAAGGGTCAATGACTTGAAAACGAAGCCTAAGACGGAAAAGAGTTTTGTTTTCGACAGGGTTCTAACTAACATTTTGATACAAAATAAGTTTGATAGTGGATAATATTGGGATTACAAAGATATATCTACTAGCAGAATAGTATTTTGTAAAATTCGTAGGTCTTGTGTCCACAATTAACAGAAGTTTCAATTCACTAGTGGGCACCTTCTTCAAAATAACAGGGTTCTATCTTCAACTTTCCACCAATGAGGCGTAGGCTTAGCTAGGAAGGAAATGTTAAGTGGACCAATAAGATTTCAGATATTCAATAATAAGGATGTGCACAAGCAGCAATTGAACTTTGCAAGCGATTTTCCCAAAACAGCCAAAATGTTAGTTAGAACCCTGTAATTCTAAGGGCGCGATTTGTAATTTTGTGTAACTATCATCAATGTGCAAGTTTCAAGGATTATGATGGCCCCAAGTTTACCTCGGATATCGTGTCAGCTTTGTTGAGCTCAGTTACGCAACTGTTTGTTTAATTTGAGGTTACTGTTAAGTTAAAATCTATATTTCGTATTATTTTATATAGGTGTATTTAAAGGTTAATTTCTATTAGACCGCTTATTCTAGTTTTACTTTCGTAAAGCGTATTAAAAGTAATGTGATTGAAACAATATCCAAATTTCATAATTGTACGTGCAAAGGCTGAAGTTATCATGTTTTTGCTGACTGGTAGGACAATTGTAGGTCTTGACAACCCAGTGTGTTCATTCGCAGTTAGGGACACTGCTCAAAACTTGCATTATCTCTTCTTCTTTAACATAGAACTTCACTTGAAGTTAAATATTGGAATGCAAATAATATTGCGTTTGGTGATTACATAAACAAATGCTTGTAGCTCACGGGTGTAGCTGAAAGAGTTTTCGAGAAAACAAAGTTGAAAAATTGATTTGACAAAACACTAGAAATTGGGCAAACATTATCCAGTTCGAAATTAAACCTAAAATTAAATATCTACCTATTCGAATCTTTTTTATAACTATTTCACAAAATGCAGAGCCAAAAAAAAAAAAACAAAAAAAAAAGAACAAATTAAAAATTAACAATTTCATCGATTCATCGGTTAGTTTCGTGGCCTTCTGTGAAGGCTTAATCGATGCTTACGGAATAATTAATTAACGTAATTAGTTCGTCGAGAAACAAGGTGAAATTCTTAACGTTTTGTTGGTGTGGTTTTAAAATCCTTCATAAGCATATTATTTTGAAGCAAAACGTACACAAATATTCCAATTCCAACAGGGTATTATACAGGAAATGTTTTCTTTTTGCTTTGCAGTCGAGGTGCGTACGACTGTCTTGCTTAGTCCATTCTTGAGATGAACAACATCGCACTGTCAGGCCGGAGACATTTATCTACATCGCTGACTTTCTTACCAACAATTTAAATTCACTGATATCTGCAGTGTTAGTAGACTGTAGTGAGGAAGATCAGGCGACAATATGCCTCCAGCTTACCTCTACATCAACTCCACAGATTAGTCAGTGACACTCTGTGGGGACAATGTATCACATCCCCGCCTTATCGCGGATCCAGAAACCTTACAGCCTCCAAGATACCGAGAAAACGGACAAGATAAGAAATATTTATAGCTTCACAAGTTTTTGCTGAACTTTCTAATTCCCAATAAAAAGGATTGTTGATAACAGATTGATTGCTTAAGGTTTTGCTGGACCCTTCGGGCTCAAAATGAAGCAAATGTTTTTTATCCCTTGGATTAAAAGTTAGGTATTCAAACTCTATATTGGTGGAAAAAAATCAAGTATATTCATATATTCAAGTCGCAAAACTTTAATTGCCTATTTTCGGCATTTCAGTTTTAAACAGACTCTACATTTTCCAATGAGTATTCCTAGAAAACTATTTGTCATTTGTTCCTGGTTTGATCATCAATAGCTATACATTGTAACGTCGGCCGGTTTTTTGTTAAGAGATGAAGCCGTATCGCTTAAAACCCATGAATTCTGAACAAATAACAATTAAAAACTGCTACCGAAATTGACCAGTCTCACTGTATAAAGTCTAACTTAAACTGTCTCCTATGTAATTTTTGATATGTTCCTTGACTGCCGTGACTGGGATATATTCTGCCCTCATAAAGTCATGTCCGGTCAATACACTGGAGAGACGTTAACAGGATCGCGCTAGAGCTCAAACAATGGTAACTTAGTTATTGACCAGACTCTCTGGATTCTAACCTTCACTCGGTGTGCTGTGATGATGATAATAGAAATCAATACAAATACTTTCTATCGGACGTACTCTTATCGGTGTCGACAACATTTACACACAGGAGTTAACATATTGAAGTGAAGGAAAACTTAAAACACATATCAAAACAGTGTTGTGTTCAGTTTATACAGGAACAACTTTCAATAGGTTACCAATCCCAATGTGAAAAAAAAAACTCCACACTGGGAATCCCTGCGATGTTCAAGGCCGGTAATATGGACCTGTCAAAACAAGCCGTCCATGACTGGGTAAATAGATCTTCTAATACAGTGGGGGAGTTGTTTTGATGGGTCGCTTTCTAGGTTATAAACCTCGTTTTTGACTGCTAACATATCATGGATTGTTTCAGATTTTAAAATATTTAGTAGCTACATCGAAACGTCGCTCTGATACTAAACAGAAGTTGCCATCCATACAAGTCTTATGTTGAATGTTATAACCAACTTCTATATGCCTCTAAAACAAGTCATTAGAGACTGGCTGATGGACTTAGGTTGGCAAACCAGACAAAAATGTGGAAAAAAGTGAAAGCAGTGAATATTTATCTGAAGAGATGGTGATTGACATGATCTGATATTCTGCCTATGGGGATCAACCCATATGTCAGGATGTTAAGAACCGTGTTAATGTGTCAATGGACACTGCGATAGTTGATATACATATAAACACAAATCATAAATCGCTGTTGGTGACGCTTCTGGAAATTTTGTTATATTATGTTTTTAATGGAATTTTGTTCATTGCATCCATTGGGGTTTGAACTCGGATAGAAGTGAAACGTCTTGGTCGGTTTGTAAAACTTTAAAAAACAAAAGCAAATAACTTTTCTTAGTAAGCGTATTTTTAGCATTTTGGCTGAGATTAAATTTATTCACAACATTATTTAAAAAAGTATAAATAATTTTAATCTGATATCGATTGCGCAAAAAATTCATTTAAAACAAAATGCATGTAACTCCCGAAAAGCTTTCAAGGAACTGCACATCAATCAATCAATCAGTCAATCAATTAATCAATCAGTCAATCAATCAATCAATCAATCAACAAATCAACCAATTTATTAATAAAGCAGTTTATCAATCAATAATCAACGAACGAACAGATACCTTGTCTGTTCTTGACACATTTGGACATATTATATTATCATTAATGCAAAGCAGTCATTTTTAGATTTGTGATCTTCATGGAACCATGACAGGTTCGTGAAGTAATGTTCATTCTATGTAGCTTACCGGCTTTTTCCAGTCCACAATACAACTGAGAAATTAATTATTCCGGAACCAGACACGGTATTTTCCTATTCTTTTTCAGGGCTTTAATCTCACTTTAAAGAGTGAGATTAAAGACATGATTAAGCTGGTTGTAAAACTAACCGGTTATATTAGGGCTTTAATAACCATCGGGAAGGCGAGATGAGCCATCGGCTTTATATTGCTGGATATAGGATATTTTAATGAAATACATTGTTAACACATACCAATTAACTTTAAAATGATTAAGCTTTATTATAAATCAATAAGGTATTAGAAGTGTTCAGTTTTATGCATGGAGTGACACTCTCAATATCACCCTAACTTCCTACAGGACCATTACTCGATATAAAGAAACTGTCTGATTGAACAACTAAATAACTGCTGTCGGTCTGAATGTATGATATATATCTGATGTGTAATTCGCTCCGGTCATTGTGTGGCTCTTCCACTATGTGGCGGGGATATAGTACTAGGTCGGTTGCTTTCCGAAGAACCTATTCTGCATTATCGAGTTAAAAACCAACTTTATGTACTGTCAGTTTTATTTTAGTACTGTCAAAATCACCATTTACATGAGTGGATATTTCCCGTCCTATTGTGGAGATCGATACAACTGGTTCTGATAGAAGGATGACGTTACATCAGATTTCAAGAAGTTAAGAGGTGTGTTCCCAGGGGTGGTACACAGAGAGATCTGACTGAAGCACAAGTCCAATTTCCAGGAAGACAGCGATAAATCACCGACAAACCAATTTACCGTTTGACCTCATGCAGAATACGGGAGTGTGGTTGTATGCGAGAACGTTACACTGCAATATCAAATTATTGCTAAGAATCTGCTCTGTTAATCATTTCTGATTAAGTTGATTTGATAAACTGAAGTCTTATTATTAAGGTCATAAGGGGTGGATACGTCTGAAATATTAATTCTATTTACTATGTAGGTTATGAACATCAAGTATCTCGTTAAACAATATTCTAATTTTCAGTCATCCATGGGTAGGCGAAACAATAGTTCATTTGACATGTAGGATGATAAATAAGCTACTAGATTAGGACTCTTCTGTCCAATTCTGTCTATACTGAGGAATTTTTTAAATGTCAACTTATCAACCGATTCAAGGCAAACATTCAGAATGCATGTGGTTAAATCTGAAATTAAATACACCTATCAACTTGAGTTATTCCGGTTCTCGTTTGAATGAAATGTGTCAGTTAACCACTATATGCGTTTTGTGACCTGGCGACATGGCACAATGTCTTTAACATAGAACTTCACTTGCAGTTAAACTTTGGAATGCAAATAATATTGCGTTTGATTATTACATAAACAAATGCTTGTAGCTCTCGGGTGTAGCTGAAAGTGTTTCGAGAAAACAAAGTTGAAAAATTGAATTTAACACTAAAAATGAAACACTAGAAATCGGGCAAACATTATCCAGTTCGAAATTAAACCTGAAATTAAATATCTACCTACTCGAATCTTTTTATAACTTTTTCACAAAATGCAAAGCAAAAGAAAAAAAAAAAAAAAAAAAAAAGAACAAATTAAAAATTAACAATTTCATCGATTCATCGGTTAGTAGGGTGTTTCGTGGCTGTCTATGAAGGCTTAATTGATGCTAACGGAATAATGAATTAACGTAATTAATTCGTCGAGAAACAAGGTGAAATTCTTAACGTTTTGTTGGTGTGGTTTTAAAATTCTTAATAAGCATATTATTTTGAAGCAAAACGTACACAAATATTCCAATTCCAATCGGGTATTATACAGGAAATGTTTTCTTTTCGCTTTGCAGTCAAGGTGCGTACGACTGTCTTGCTTAGTCCAGTCTTGAGATGAACAACATCGCACTGTTAGGCCGGAGACATTTATTTACATCACTGACTTTCTTACCAACAATTTAAATTCACTGATATCTGCAGTGTTAGTAGACTGTAGTGAGGAATATCAGGCGACAATATGCCTCCAGCTTACCTCTACATCAACTCCACAGATTAGTCAGTGACACTCTGTGGGGACAATGTATCACATCCCCGCCTTATCGCGGATCCAGAAACCTTACAGCCTCCAAGATACCGAGAAAACGGACAAGATAAGAAATATTTATAGCTTTCTCATTCCCATTAAATAGGATTGTTGATAACAGATTTATTGCTTAAGGTCTTGCTGGACCCCTCGGTCTCAAAACGAAGCAAATGTTTTATCGCTTGATTTAAAAGTTAGGTATTCAAACTATAATAATAATATTGGCGAAAAAAAATATAATTTCTAATTACAAACAGTTAAAGTGGTGCCTATAATTTAGTTGACCCAGGATCATATATTCAAGTCACAAAACTTTAATTGCCTATTTTTGTCACTTCAGTTTTTAGCAGACTCTACATTTTCCAATGCGTTTTCCTAGAAAACTATTCACGTTATAAATTTCAAATTTGCGCCATTGTTAAGAGTACAAATAAATCAATTGGGTTCGTTCTAATCACAATTTTATTTATATATAAAGGGTCCAGTAAACCTGAATGTTTTTTTTTAAATTAAGAGATAGCTGCTATTTCACTCAACCATATTGTGTTAACGTCATTTGTTCCTGGTTTGATAATCAATAGCTATACATTGTAACGTCGGCAGTTTTTTGTTAAGAGATGAAGCCGTACCGGTATCGCTTAAAACTCATGAATTCTGAACAAATGACAAATAAAACCTGCTACCGAAATTGACTAACAAGTCTCACTTTATAAAGGCTAACTTAAACTATCTCCTATGTAATTTTTTATATGTTCCTTGACTGTCCGTGACTGGGGTGTATACTGACATCATAAAGTCATGTCCGGTCAATACACTAAAGAGACGTTAACAGGACCGCGCTAGAGCTCAAACAATGGTAACTTAGTTATTGACCATACTCTCTGGATTCTGGCCTTCACTCGGTGCACTGTTATGATGATGATAGAAATCAATACAAATACTATCTATCGGACGTACTCTTATCGGTTTCGACAACATTTACACACAGGAGTTAACATATGGAAGTGAAGAAAACTTAAAACACATATCAAAACAGTGCTTATGATGGGTTAGGTTTACAGGAACCTCTTTCAATAGGTTATCATTCCCAATCTGTAAACACTCAGCACTGGGAACCCCTGCTCAGTGACTGGGTAAATAGATCGTCAAATACAGGGGGAAGTTGTTTCGATGGGTCGCTTTCTTTACTAAACCTCGTTTTTGTTTGCCAACATATCATCGATAGTTTCCCATTTTAAAATATAATTCGCAGCAGTCATTATTTCCCTGCAGTGAAAAGAGATTTGATAAAGCAACAGATGAGATAATCTGATTTTCCCCTGATTATTAAAGTTAACCAACAATTCAAAATGTCCTTGAGTAATAGGTATACATAGTCATGCTTGTCTTTTTTCTCAACGATACAAATCAAACCAATGAGGCAGCCTATCGCCTCAAAGGAAAATCGAATGGCAGTTTTAAGACAGATTATCACTTCAGCTTTTTGAAAGCTTTCTTCTTCATTTGACCAAAAACAGTATGTTAGTAATCCTTACTGGTACTTGGAGTCCATGCTAAGTTTCTGGATTGAATGTAATAGCAACTACTGGGTTAAAGGCTCGATCAGACTTGAGACCCTTTACCCCCATCCATTAGATACTAGCTGATGCACTTAGGTTGCCAAACCAGACAAAAATGGTGATTCGGTGGAACAGGTGTTGACATGATCTGATATTCTGCCTATGGGATCAACCCATATGTCAGGGTGTTAAGAACCGTGTTAATGTGTCAAAGGACACTGCGATAGTTGATAAACATAAACCATAAATCGCTGTTGGTGTCGCTTCTGGAAATTTTGTTATATTATCGTTTTAATTGAAATTGTTCCATTGCATCTACTGGGATTTGAACTCGAATAGAAGTGAAACGTTTTGGTCGGTTTGTGAAACTTTAAAAAACAAAAGCAAATAACTATTCTCAGTAAGCGTATTTTTAGTATTTTGGCGAGATTCAATTATTCACAACATTATTTCATTAAGTATAAATAATTTGAAACTGATATCGATTGTGCAATAAATTCATTTAAAACAAAATGCATATAACTCCCGAAAAGCTTTCAAGGAACTGCACATCAATCAGTCAATCAATCAATCAATCAATCAATCAATCAATCAATCAATCAATCAATCAATCAATCAATCAAGTAACAAATCAACAAGTCAATTAAAAAAGCAATTTATCAATCAATAAATCAACGAACGAACAGACAATGAAAAAAAAAGGGACAAAAAAATCTTTATGTAAAATAGCCGATTCATCTGTTTGTCTCTCCCCTTTTCTCTGTTTTAGAACAGGTCTCTTTACACACAGTTCTGAAGGTAGTGGATTTGGTTTTAGACTTTGTGATCTGCTTTCTTGACACCTTTGGACACATTATATTATCGTTAATGCAAAGCAGTCATTTTTAGATTTGTGATCTTTATTGCGTTCTACCTAATGGCAAAGATAAATAAAATGGGGTCTTAAGCCCTGACGATATGCATGCACCAATGTGTCATGAACTATTGTTAAAAACAATGTTTAAAGGTTCGTAGAGAAAGGAGCCGGGGCATTCAGAGGAGACTATACTGGCTGACTGTCTAATGCTCTTAGCAGGGAATATTTCTCTGTATTGGTGGTGATTTGATGGTGCAGATGTTGACATTATCTGATAGTCTGCCGATGAGATAAGATGATGCGTCAGGACCGCGTTCCCTGGGGGTAGTAGAGAGATATCGAACTGAGACACATGCGGGCAACGATATATCACTTACGAAACTCTTGATCTCTTCGTGACGCTTCAGAAAGTGTTGTTATATCAGTAATATACAGCTGACTCTCCTTATACCACGAATTTGTAGTAATAGCGAATAACACTGGTTCCGACAATTGACTGACCATTCCGACTTTATTATGGCTAACTTATACTATCTCCTATGTAATTTTGACATCATCCTTGGCTGTCCGCAGCTGGGTATATATTGACATGTCCGGGCAATACACTGGTGAGACGTGAACAGGATCTCAAACAGTGGTAACTTAGTTATTGACCAGGTTATCTGGATTGGAGTCATGTGACTGTGGTGATAAGATAAATACGTTCAGAAACCATCACTCAGGCGTACTTATCCCAGGTTTGACAACATTGACACACAGGAGTTAACATGTGGGAGTTGAAGAAAAACTTAAATCCAAATACAATAAACCAATGACGATGATGCTTCAGTTTACACGAAGCCTTAATTGAATTCTCGATAGGAAGTAATTCCTAGTCAGAAAACCTTCATATTGAAATATCCGGCATGATTCAGACCCATAATTTGGGCCTGACATTGCAAGCTATCAGTGAAGGATTAATGTCTTGGTTGGTGGTTGTTTTGATAGTGTTTCTGAACTTCGTCTTTGAAGGCTCGTATGCATACCATGGATATAATTCGAAGCATTCCTCACTTCCCTTCAGTGAGAATGGATTTGAAAAAGCGAGCATTGAGATTATTTTATATTCCCCAGATCAGGTCAACAGATTATTCAGAGTGTCAAGAAGCATGTTCCCTGGGGATAATACACACAGCATCACTCGTGTCATTTTTATCGAACATTTATTGATCGAACCAACGAGACAACCTGGCGGCTTGTCAAAGGTAGAACGAATGGTAAGTTTTCCAACTCTCATAGGGCATGCATCACAGCGTTAATTGTATGAAACCGTTTTTCGCCAATTTCGCTAAAACAGTGTATACATAATGCCACGTCCATGTTATATTTTTGACTTTTCTGACGAACACATGTCCCCGACAGGGTTAGATGTTGGTATAGAATGAAGCCAACATGAACACAGAAAACTTCATGTTTGCTCGACGTTTCGACAAGTTTTTTTGTCATCATCAACAGTCTATGATGATGACAAAATAAAGTGTCGAGCAAACATGAAGTTTTCAGTGTTCGGAATTACACGACGTGTGTATTTAACTCTCTACTATTCTCTCAGAAAGACCCATTATAGCATAGACGACAAATACAAGTCTAAAAGGACATTCCAGTTAAGGCAACATTTGTGGACCAGAAAACTTGTAAATGGCATTTTTTTTTATTCTTAGACAGATTCTTTGGTTAATTTCGCTGATTGATTTATTCTAAACCCATACTGAATATCACATATTTTTTATAACATGTAGGCTAAATGACCATTGCCTGTCTTGAGATGTCTGTAAGTTACTCATATCAAGGCGAGATTAAAATCTATTTCTAAACGGCTCTCTGGGGGGTTATCTAGGAAAGGACATAATTCGGCAGTTTTTATTAATAAACAGCCCTGTGTCAGTATGATAAATTGTAAGAGATATATTATTTAAGCTCGGTTTTAATTTATGTCCAAGCATACAAATGGTTGTCTTTACCGAATTAGATTATACCACAATAAGTAAAACGACAATAATGCCAGGATGAAATAAGCTTTTGTAATGCGTGTTGTTATAATATAGGCCTATATCCATTCATTCTGGTTTCATTTACAGTTAAATGTTGTCAGCTATGTCTGTCAGATGAAAGGTGACTAGTTTGGGGAATGACTGCGTGCCTCCAACCGCAAAATTGTTTGGCGCTGGTACCTAACATACTTTAAATCATATAAGTAGTTTAAACTAGTATTCGTTTTTAAAACGACACAAAAATATTATCGCTCATTAAGATATTATAAAAAAAAACATTCATGGAAACTTCAAATTTAATAGTAACTGAGTTGACCCATTGGTGCAGGTAAGTTTTATTGCTGTTGCTTTATGGGCTGGAGAGACATTTGGTCGAAAGTGGTCTGACGGTCAATAGATTGACCAGGGCTTGGTCTAAACGGCAACATAAAAATCAATGAGAGTTATTACCTCAGACATTCTAAGCATTTAGTCGATACGTTTAGGAGATGCTAGACTATGTTTCTCATTCAACGTTCTTCCAAAATTACTGTAAAAGGGTTTGAATTGATTGTTAACGACATAAGGAAGAGTTTACAGAGTGCCGATTGATTCCATTCACACTGTCTGATTTAAAGTACTGTGATGAAATCAGGTAGGATTGTTACTGAATTTGTTACCCACGTTCAAGCACAATGCTGTTTATGGGTTGATTATTTAACGCCACTCCAACGCATTGGTAACATTGTGCAACATACTGTCCTAATCAGAGAGCAGTATAATAGAGCTCAAAACATCAATTCCGAGCGGCATTGGTAACATTGTACAACATACTGTCCTAATCAGAGAACAGTATAATAGAGCCCAAAACATCAATTCCGAGCAGCATTTGTAACATTGTACAATATACTGTCCTAACCAAAGAGCAGTATAATAGAGCTCAAAACATTGATTCCATGCAGCATTTGTAACATTGTACAACATACTGTCCTAACCAGAGAACAGTATAATCTAGCTCAAAACATCGATTTCGTGAAGCATTTGTAACATTGTACAGCATACCGTCCTTATCAGAGAACAGTATAATCTAGCTCAAAATATCGATTTCGTGCAGCATTTGTAACATTGTACAGCATACCGTCCTTATCAGAGAACAGTATAATCTAGCTCAAAACATCGATTCCGTGCAGGATTGGTAACATTGTACAACATACTGTCCTAACCACAGAGCAGTATAATAGAGCCCAAAACATTAATTCCGAGCAGCATTTGTAACATTGTACAGCATACTGTCCTTATCAGAGAACAGTATAATCTAGCTCAAAACATCGATTTCGTGCAGCATTTGTAACATTTTACACCATACTGTCCTTATCAGAGAACAGTATAATAAAGTTCAAAACATCGATTCCATGCAGCATTTGTAACATTTTACAACATACTGTCCTTATCAGAGAACAGTATAATCTAGCTCAAAACATCGATTTCGTGCAGCATTGGTAACATTGCACAACATACTGTCCTAATCAGAGAGCAGTATAATAAAGCTCAAAACATCGATTCTGTGCAGCATTTGTAACATTGTACAACATACTGTCCTTATCAGAGAACAGTATAATCTAGCTCAAAACATCGATTTCGTGCAGCATTGGTAACATTGC
>JARFOD010133449.1:0-13624 GCA_031763545.1 Mopalia muscosa
TTATAATGAAACATCCAATTACAGGGTATATGCTTTAATGGTTGTTTCAGGTACTGAAAAAAAATGGATCTGTGTACGTATTTTTTAAATCACTACATTTTCTGCATCTATAACATCGGAGGACTAATTCAGAAATATTATTGTTACCCAGATTAAAACAGTAACCTTTTTTAAAATAAATGAATTTGGTTCAAAATGATCAGTTTATTATAGTACCAAATTACAAATATGCTAGCAGATAATCAGGCCATTGCTATATTTCAGAGCAATGTGACTAACATTGTGATCAATTCTGTAAGGGGTGAATCTCCTACAATCATCATATAACTAAAGGGTGAGTTGGTTCCTTGAGCTATGATGTGACAGAATGCTTCTATAGCGTCCCTTTCCCAGTTGGTAATCAGCCAGGATTCCTCTGGAGAGAATAATACGGGTACCGGCTGATCTAGTCACTACCATTCACAACTAATAACACACATTGATTTTCTTCTTCCACTTAAATGTTTATAATTAATAAGCCACAGATCACCATGGATACATGTTTTGTTATAAGATTGATGTATTCATGTGTAAGCAGAGTGATTCACACAGTGCTGTCAACAGTCTGTGCATTGATCAGTTCTTGAACAGATGACTCTCTGTAACCTGCCACTAAACTCACACAGCCTAACAACCATCACACTCAAACACTTATCTGGCATTTATTACACCTGCCCAATCTAATCAATATAAGCATCCAATTAAAATCCTCTATCCCATACAGGTTTGATTATTCAACAAGAATTTTTAAATATGTTGGACAACTTTTTATACTATGGCAAATAGACTAAAAGGATGACGAAGTCAAATTTATCTGAAAAAACAAATTGTGAAGAAAACTAATGGTTTTAAAAGGTACTTGTTTTGAAGAGATTGAATGAACTGATAAAAGAAAGGCTAAGTTATATCACATAATACAGACAAGAGCAGAAGGGTACTTAGAAGCAAGTTTAACATGACCCAAACACATGATCCTACTTGTAGCAGTGAGCTATATCTGACTAGACTTGTAATGGAGGCTGAGTACAGTACTTGGCTGTAAGTGTATTGTATTGCAAGTCCAGTAGTGCAAACCGAGCTGTGTTTAATATCAGGTACACCTAGACTAAAACACTTTCTCTGGTTTGATATGAAGTTAGGAAGCCTTCCAAAATGACCTGGTTAAATGATGGAGAAACAGGATGTTTAAAGTTCAGAACCCCAGAACTTATCTTATCAACCAACATCAACATATGTACATGTAGGTTACCATTTGGACTTAGATACATATGTAGCACAGCTAACAACTCTTATAAACGAAAGCAGTATTTGGGACATATCTCTCTACCTATGCTGGTACATCCCCTTCGCATAGTCTGTTTATTAACTTAACTCCAGTTTATTACTAGACAGTCCTACAACTGGATCAGTGTTCGACTAATTAATTGGCAATCAGGTATAAATGAAGTGAGCTGTGTAACCGATTAACGCTACATGTATAAGTAGCGATCAGAGGAACCAGTATTGCAAAGTATACTGAACACTTTATATGAACTATTTACGTTACATCTCTGCTTGTCGTCGTAATTCAACCAAGTAGGAGGTTAGGGTAGATTAGGTTCAACATAGTGCAGAGGCTCAAATTAGTGACATGATAGGAATAGACTGAATAGGTGTAAGACACCAGACTCCATGCAGCTTAAGGGTACAGACACCCCATTACCTCTGAACAACACCTGAGCAGAACTTCTTGTGCTTGGTCAGGTCTAACGAGTTGTCTATGTGTTAAGTACTATATGTATTATTTTCCATTAAATTGAATGAACTGGTACTAAATAATCTTTAAGACATACACATGCTTTGGTGTACATGTTAACTATCACTGTCTCTACAGCTATTTTTACCATGTCTTATCTCTATATGCCTTTGTTTATTGCAGAGCCAAACCTAGATGCAGCAGTACATAAACCATAGGAGAGACAGACAGATCCCCTACAGAGATGTGTACATGTATCTGAAGGTCCTGGGTCCTAACTAACTGATAACTATTACAGTAGAATAAGAGAAAGATGTGTATATGAAGGTTTAGTGCTCTCACCTATTGGGGACTATAACAGAATGGAGTTAGATGCAATCATACGGACATCATATTACTTGAGCTGTGTCCTTATATTCTCACTACATAACCCAGTCTTAGGAAATGCTCAATGCCCAGATGTATGTTGGTGTTCTGTAGACAATAAAGATGTCATTTGTGCTGACAGAGGATTGGAAGAAATTCCCCAATCTCTCTCTGTTAATATTACCACACTAGATTTACAGAACAACAGACTGACAGGGTCAGCAATTGCCTCTGGACTATCAGGGCACACAGCTCACTACCCCCTTCTACAGAAATTAGATTTAGGTTATAATCTATTAGAGGAGGTGCCAGCTGATCTATTCACTACTCTCGGATTACACCTACAGTCACTCAATTTAACGGCCAATATGATCTCTATAATTAACACTGGTTCCCTGGACAACCAGACAGATTTAGAAAGCCTTGATTTGTCAAACAACCACCTGTCCAGAATAGATCAAAGTGTAGGGCATGGCTTAATCCACTTAAACTTCTTAAATCTATCTAATAATAGAATAGAGATTGTTGGTAATTTTTCCTTTATGCATTTCTCAGAATTAAGAGTCTTGGACTTGAGTTTAAATAGTATATTCTACTTAGAAGCTGACGTGTTTAGTGGCCTTTCCTCCCTAGAAGAACTGTATCTTCAGGGAAACACTTTAACTAATACGTTTGACACACTCAAGGGCTGCACTGATAGTTTGACCAATATTTTACATATAGATTTATCAAATAACTTTATTGAAACTCAGGAAACTATATCATCACAAGGATTGTCCAGTTCAACACTTCAAGAATTAAACATATCACATAACAAACTGACAGCTTTGACATCAGGCATGTTTATTAACTGCCCTCGGCTCAGGGTCCTTCATCTTGGGGACAATCCAATACAGAGAATCGAGGCTCTCCTATTTCATAATGTCGCTTATCTTCAAACCCTTTACATCGATAACTGTCCATATCTAGACCATATCGAAGCTAATTTTTTACAGCCCCTAATAAATCTTATGTACATTAACATGAGTAACAATCCCCAACTAAGTTACTTGCCCACTTCACTTTTTGATGGTTTAACTCTGTTGAAAATAGTGGACATAAGTCATAATAACATATCGTCCCTCCCAGACATGACATTCCAAAACAATCCGAACCTAGAGCATTTGTACCTGAGAGATAACTCCCTAAGGTGTGACTGTGAGGTTACCTGGATAAACGAGTTGATTACGTCTTCACAATCTCTGATTGAGGAACCAGAGACTTTAGTCTGTATCCTACCTGGAACTTCTGATCAAATAAGATTGTTGGACATCAAAAAAGAGAACCTGACCTGTGAGTCTCCAATTATTCTGACCAATATAACTAATGTACACTATCCAATAGGATCATCAGCGTTCCTCTCATGTAATGTTTATTCCATCCCAGCCTCTGTGATAACATGGATTACCCCAAGACAGCAAACATACGTCTACCATAATCACCACCCCAAAGCAATCAAACATTTAATGTCAAGAGCTGATGTCCAGCCAGGAGCTAAGTTTCATGACAGCCATCCCTGGCATAACACATCTTCTTACTATTCTGATATACCAGACTCTGAGAGGATACTCCTTCTAGAGGATGGTACTCTCTACATTGATTACGTCCAGCGGCAAGATGGGGGTCCATACAAGTGTATCATCAAACATCCAGAGGACAACATGACACTGGTGTTCACACTACACCTGGATCATAAGGCAATGGCTGGTGTCAAGATAATGAGCCTCATCATTGGTTTCGGTGTCGCAGCCTCTTTCTTTCTTTTAGCAACTATTTTTTGGGGCATCAAGGTTGCTGCCAATCGATGTATTAATCAGCAAAAACGACAAGCTATCAAAAACATCATGGAAAACTTGGATGCGTACAAAACTCTGCAAATAGGTCGTATCAAAGACATTGGTGCAAACCAAATGGGAAAATTCAGAGATCAATATCACTTTCAGCTGGAGAGGTTACGTGAAAATTACAACCAACAAATGTTACGTATCCGAGAGAACTGTGCTCAACAGATGGACAAGATTCGTGATCATTATGGGACCCATGTGGGCCGACTCAAGGATTTTAGTTCAAATCGTCTGGAGAGACTTCGGGATAATTATAATACACAAATTGTACGTATCAGAGACTATGGCTCTCTCCAGCTGGAAAGATTAAGAGATAACTACAAACTTCAACAGCAACATCTTATAAAACTTCTGGAAACAATGAACTTAGACAATTGTAAAACTGTGATAGAAACGGACTGTGTACGAGCTGAATCCATGTTGTTTGATTCTGAAGTGTTTATTGAACCTATCGGTGAGTTACCATACCTTCTGGAGGCCGACCCGCCATCTAGTGGCTCAGGAAGTGATGCAGACTTTGTCACAGCATCTAGTAACTCTGACGATAATCTATCTAACACAATAGAAAGGTTGAACACTTTTGATGAGGACTTGGAAGTATATGTGGCAAATGAAATGCAACTTACGCCTGGCGTCGTGATACAAATGCCAACAGAGTTGATTCTTGAGAATGGAGAGACCGTTCCTGATGAACTTATATTACCCCCAGCCCCAATTTTGTACTTACCAACCCCAACACTTAGTCACCGGAGTACCCAGGCTGATTCAGAGACTCAAAGTGATTCTGATGTTAACCCTCCTGAAGCACGCCGAAAAGTGACACGTAAACGCCACAAACGCCACAGGCAATCTGGTCAAAGGGCCTATAGCTCAACAGTTGAGGCTGAGGTCCTCCTCCCAGACCGAATTGAACTGGAGGTAGAGCCACCAGTGGAGATCCCTGAAGTTTTAGTAGGATTAACAGAACAGAACTGTTATTCACCCAGTCTGGATGACATCAGTAGATCACATCAAGATCAGCAATCCATCGTTTAATCAATCCTAGAAACTATTGTGTTAGTTGGTGATCCTCGGACAACATTTTCTGGCTTTAATGACACATTTATTGGAGCACTATTTTTCTAGAGTCCTTGATTATCCTCATTGTTGTGGGATTAAGAAAATGTTTTGTATGTCTTTTTGAAGTGTGATTACCAATGATGGAAGTTTGAGGTAAAATTCCCAGTGATGTACTTGTAATTTATTCTATCAGCTTGACTTGTATAAATGTTACTATTGAGGTAGCCAAAGCTTCAAGTAAAAGATTTTGTGATTGATAACTGTCATAATTGTAATACTGATACACATGAATGAACTTTATACCAATTACATGTTAATGTTGCTGAAATTGCCTTAGTCCTTAGCCGTGGCTGTGAATTGGTTTAATTGGCGGACGTAAAAGAAAACAGGAAGTTGTTTAACTCTGGTGGTCCATAATTACTACTATTGTGCACACTCCTAAGCAGAGCTGCCTACCCTAGAAGAAATGTATGTGTAATAATTTGTTTGTTTTATGAGTAATTTCTTTGAATTATGTGTATTTGTGTGTTACAACATAGCATAGCAATTTAATTTCTGTGTGTATTTAGATGGATTATTTGTGTGTTTTTGTGTTCAGAATACTCTAGAATTCACTTGGTAGGCAGGTTTGCACAAGGCATGGTATCTACAAATTGTTTTCACTGAGCTCTACTATTATACACACACATGAGTGATCTACCAGCAATACCTCTATTTACCCTTATTACACACACACATAAGGTATAAAGCTTTACGAGTTTTACCATACCCATGCAAAAGGCATGGAGACTAACCATTGATACCACTATTGTACACACACACATGAGGCAGTGATTTATCAGCGTTACCCCTGATTGCCACCATTACACAAACATGTAAGGCATGGTGACTTATCATTGATTACAATTATTACACACACACACACATAAGGCATGGTGACTTACCACAGATTACTACCATTATAAACACACACACATAAAGCATGGTGACTTACCATGTTTGTCTTTTTGTTTTCAAGTCACTAATTGCATTTGTTACCCAACAATTATGTTCACTATTTATACAGAAATATCTAGTCAAGAAAGCTAATATTGTGGAATCAATAACCCACATGTTTTTTTATATATTATATATTGTTTATTTACTATTTCAACAATTATTTATTCGAGTAATTTATTCTAAAATTTTTTCACAGCCGACTATATATTACAATTTATCAATGGTCTTATGTTTTAAATATAGAAATTCTCCAGGATTAAAACTTTAACCCATCTTCAACTAGAGAAATATCAGAGATTCTGTCTGTTAGTGTTAAACTTGTTCTAGTCATTTGTGAACAAAACCACATTGGTCTGACTTTGTTATGGTATAAGTTCCAATAGCGTAAATTATTTATCTCTACTTATTTGACTGAATCATAAGTGAACGTTCAAGTTAAAAATGTATTTAAAACTAATTTTTAGATAATTGATTCTGGATTTATCAGAAATGCTTCAACTATAAGATGTCTTGCATCATGCTTATACATCAGGTACAATATGCATGGTTTGGAACTGTTTTCACCAAGAAATATCTGTTCATAAAGTAGCTGTTATAAACATTTCCACAGTGATAGAGCTCTGTAGTAATCACATACTAACAATCATCAAACAAATATTGTAATTGTTGTTGTTGTCATTTTGAAAGCACAGGACACAGCAGGGTAGAATATGCTATCATTCACACAACTCCAGCACATGTTTATTCTCATCAGAAGTGTAGGAAGATAAACAAAAAATCCAACCATACCATATCAGTGGAGAATAAGATAAATAGTTACAGCTGACCAATTTATGAATGTTTCAAGTTTTCTGTCACACTAGCCAGATGACTATTAACTTCTCACTATAGATAGCAATGTCAACTTGATATAAAATAAATAAAACTTATCCGATACACAAACCATTTTGTATAGTTATTTTTTTTCTTTTCCTCCTCTAATTAATTAACAACTTAATATTAACAACTAAGCCGTATCATGACTGGCCAAATATTGAAACGGTGAAATAGCATATTTCAGGCATGTTTCTTTGTTAGATAAGGTTATCTCACTCGAATGGCCGTCATTGGGGTTTAACATCATACTCAAGGCTATTTCACTTATATGATCACTTTGCCTTTAGCTCAGTGAGCACCAGGGCAACATGAGCTCCCTCCGACTACCCGCACCTGACCAATGGGTGACGGAGAAATTATCTCTGGCATCAACCAAACAACTGCATAATCAGGGGTTTTTATAGACACTTTTTCATCGGTAATACCCCGATGAAAAATAACTCCAAATTGA
This sequence comes from Mopalia muscosa, assembly GCA_031763545.1. Classification (NCBI taxonomy): domain Eukaryota; kingdom Metazoa; phylum Mollusca; class Polyplacophora; order Chitonida; family Mopaliidae; genus Mopalia; species Mopalia muscosa. Next base: position 7,409 of record JARFOD010133449.1, read on the forward strand.
GTTTTTCTTAAATTTGATATTCAGTTTTGTTAGAAAAAATTGAGTTTTGGTTTCTTTTGGCCTCTGGCAAGCTATAAAATTCAGAATTAACAGTGGATGACCCACAGATTTCCTCACTTCATCCAGTGTCATATCCACCAACATGTTGGTTTGATTTAATTGAAGATGAAAAGTCAGTAAAATTGAGTATAAAAGCATTTTGTGCTCCGATGGCGGGCTAAAAATATTGAGTTTTAGGCAATATCAAATTGAGTTTGATGAAAGATCTATAAAAACCCCTGTTAACCAAAAACTGTTAAATCGATTTCATGTAGAACAGCAGACAGTGTGTAAGATTATAAAAAAAGAACCCTGGAAAATTAAAAGTTTAACAAGGAATTAATGTACATGTAGACAAGAGGAAATGTGAGACAGGTGAAGTGGATAACATGTTTACCCTTTGTTGTTCTTTCGTTAGATTATTTATTAGCATATTGTTCTATTAAGCTACGTGGATATTTCTCTGCTACTAGCCAAAGCCACAAGCTGTGATTTCCATGTTCAAATGTTGATTTTGTCTTCGATCACCTTCAAAGTGACCGATGATGTTTGTATATGAAGCTACTCAATACTCATAGAGGGCGCTCCCATCTTCAGCCTGAAATAATCATCTCTCCCTGATTGAGTACCATAATCCAATTCACTGTTGACTCTCGACCACCATTTCTTTGCAGAGAGATTGTGAGTTGGGCAATTGTAAACTCTCTAAAAATAAGCTTACTTACAAATTTCATGACTTGTCCAGGTGTTTTCAATGGTAAAATTTATTTGGCTAGTAAATTTGTAGTATTTAAATGAAAATATAAGTATGATTTTTATTTGACCTCTATGAGTTCCCAAAAAAAACCCATAAATCTGTTTGGAAAGGTTAACATAAAAAAAAATTAAAAAACGAAATTTGCTGAGATTTTTCTGAAATTTTTTCAAACACCCAAGCTGATTGAAAAGTAGGTTTTGTAGTACATCTCAAAGTAAATTTGGATATACAAATGTGAACAAACTACTGCTCTTTTCCCAAAATTGTCAAGAAATACTCCCAATTTTATTAAAAAATAACTTACAGAAATGGACCAAAATGAAGGTACTTTTTTATTCTGTTGTTGCAAGAATATCAACATATATTCAAGCCTGGTTTTATAACTGTGAAACGACCCTAACCTATTAATATGCTACAGACCAGTTTCATCGATACTAAAAACAGTTAAATCTTGAACTCTTAAGTTAAGCCTCATGATGAGGAAGAAGATTTATAATAGGGGAGAGACATCAGCAAGCTAAATTCGTTTGACTAGTGTAAAAATTAGATTGACTGGGCCATAATAGAATTAGGTTATCGGTTTTTGATTCCTGAATGTGAGTCCTTACCAGTCGGATTGCATGGGGCGGACGGCAGAAGGGGCATTAAGATTTGCCAATAGAAACAGTGAATTGAATTCTGTGAATCTGTCGGTGAGAGCTGATCAGCTGAAGAGCCAAGCTAGTGAGCCAGTTTCCACAGTCAGGATATCGTCCAGCTTATTTGGGAGAAGGTCTACCCGGAGAAAAATCAACAGTAAATGGACAGGAGTGGAATCAATCAGGTGACCAAAGAGATCTGGATGAACACCAAAGAATTTGGATACGAACTTTCAACAGAAATGACATTGTTCAGTCTAAAAGAGATGTTAACTGGGAGAACCTGACAGTTTGGCTGACAAGAGTCATACCCCTTGTTAACTGTATAATTAATATTTATCTAAAAAGATTTGAAGTCGCAATATATGTGGGCTGTCAAATTTTTCATAATTTATTGCAACATGTCAATAAAAAATATATTATATTAGGTTACTAAAAACTTACCAGAAAAAATTATGGACAATATCTCTCAACAAAAATACAGGTAGATTCGACATTCGGAACATTTTGCAAAGATATCTGACGATTAACAAAATTTTAAGTAATAAATTAGATCTGTTGGATAGTTCAACAACGATCACTGGCAAGGCATTAAAAAAATCTATATAATTTTCTTCATTCTTCATCTTGTAACATTTGAGCTAGGAAGGTCCACGCAATTCTACACCCATGCTAGGGAACACGTACTTGACATCAGTAATTGGACATATAGACACCTTTGGCCCCACAATTACTAGAACATCTAATTAAGGGTTGAGACATGATTAAAGATAATGGCTGTCAGGAATAGCAAATAGTCCAATTAGTGCTTTGGCAGAGAGGATGAAGAAGCCGATATTTACATCACCTGTAATTGCCTGTGTCAAAAACCTTATTTCCCTCAGGTGAATAGGAAAGACGTCCCTCTTTCCTGTAAATAGTTTGATCACCTGAACAGAACAGTTGGACAGAAGCGATCGCCCAAAGTCAGATTTTACCATCTAAGGGTCAACCCACACAAGGTGAATGTCTTCATTCATATATCAGCTCCGTGCATTCCAAACAAAAGCTGTTGATTGTTTTATTTTAAAAATTCTGCCTCTATGCTTAGATATAGTAGGATGCATGTAATATAACCAAGTTCTTTGAGTTCATATACGGAGCTAAAATTAAAATAAAGACACTTTTCATAATATAGTGAATATACATGTACATTACACACTCTCTTCGTAATACATATTGGAATTTCAATAAAAATAATTATTGTTAAATTCAGCTTTGATCATGTTGAGCAAAAAAAAAAAAAACACATCAAGGAACCCTTTCAATAAAGATCTAGATACTGGTTTTTAAAATAAGTGCAAAATGACAATTATATTTTTTTTGTGGGCAAAGCCAGGAATTGTTTTAGAAGATATTTACTGACAGCCATGGATCATACATTGTTGGTGGTTAATTGAATTCCTTCAAAAGAAATGAAGGCTCAACATGCAAAATGAAAAATTACATTTTATTTGTGCAAAAAGCCAGAAATTATTAAGGTGTTTACTCTATTATAAAACACCCTTCTAATGAACTGTTGATCCGAACATAAATCACTCCCTGCCTCTCAATAAACTACACGTCTCCATCAATACACCTCCTGATTGGCAAATTACAATCTCCTGGTAGTTTCTCTTATACCAATACAACGCCTGAACAGTGCTGGCGACCCAAGAGGAATCTAATTTGTGTCTGAAAACCATTTATAACCAAAGCTAGCTGCTTCCTTACTTAAATCCACAAGCCATTCTCAACGATTCATTAACTAAAGTGAAATTGCTATGGAAGCTAAAATTTTAATATCCATATAATTCTATTACTTTTCCGATAATCAAAGATGAGAAATTGTTTGATGCACTTGAAACAGTCAGGTAATTCCTATCAACTATTGTCTTGCGTAATGCTGTTCTGATAAATAAAAAAATAATAAAGGCTGAAATTATATTTTTTTGTGGGCATTAAAATCTGTCATATTGTAAAAACTCTGAAAATATTTGGGAATGAATTATCAACTCACTGAAAACTATAATCTCTCTAATAAAGTCAGCAGTCCAAACCAATTTGAACAGTATTTCAAGGAAATGCTTGATTGGTGCTTAACACCGTGCCCAAGGGCTCAGGCAAACACCCGTCCAAATGGACGTCCTGAAGTGAACATTTGCTTCATTTGGACACCCTGTTTTAAGCAATTTTAACATGCAGGAGATTGGAAAAAAGCTGTCAAAAGTGGACCCAGTTATATGCAAAGTGAAGCAAAAGCATTTTGGACACCAGAATTGTGATTGAAGGCTAAGCCCCTGACCGTGCAGCAGGTTTTTTCACTTCAGGGCTGGAGACTTTATATATACACTATTTGATCACTGAATTCCAATCGTGCAGGACTGTGAAGGGCTGAAGGCAGGGCACCAAAAGGGCAGTTCATTTGACACCATTTACCCCAGGAACCACCTCTCTTTAACCCACAAGCCTTTCTGATTAGTTCATTAGTTTATTGTCAAACTCTGGCCATATTAGGAATCATTTATCAACAGTCTACTTTAATACAGTGGGTAAGCTCACTTAACACTACAAGCCTTTCTGTCAGACGAAAGCATTAGTCAGATAGTTTCCAACAGAAGTTCAATCTGACACAGACAAACATTGTCAATATTATTGACTTAGCTAACACATGAAACAACCTTTGATGCACCTTCAACACTTCATAGGCCTTTGACTGTTTCAATTGTATTGTCTAAAACATATGAAAGCACTAAAAGCTTATCATTTCCTACCGCATCTAGCCTTATTATGGTGGTAAACCGAGAGGAAACCTCGTAAAAACCACCCCTGTGATTGCCGGAGCAAAAACATGTGACTAGCTCATATACCAGATGGTCAACAGGCGGACTCGATCCCGTGAATGGTACATTGAGCAGGTTCAGTTTCGTAAATGCACATGTCACCACTGAGCCACAGCCACGGGCATGATTAATTGAAGAATTGATATTTATAGGCAGAAATCCCTCAGTATCTCAAGGAATTTATCAACTCTAGCATGACAATACACCTCCAGATTGGAAAAAGCAAAAGTTTAATTATTTTTCCTTGCGTCAATACAACATTCGATCAGTGAAAATCCATCTTGAAGGTTCGGCCAGCAGGGTACCAAAAGGGCAGCTTATTTATGTCTTACCCATGTTGCTGAAATCTACAAGTCATTTGGATTGGTTCATCTGTTAAGTGTCAAACTCTGGTCAAATTGGGCATCATTTATCAGCAGTCAATTTACATGTAGTCTCCCTAATGAAGTCATTAGTTCAGGATATAACTTCAAACATAAAACGTCTGCTAAATTGGGTTTATACAAGACAAATTGGGCTTATAACAACTCCTATAATCTATTACTTTTTCAATAGTATTGAGTCTATTGACTAAAACACAAGAATTGCCAAATTGGCTTTATGTAAGACAAAATGAGCTTATAACAACTATTATAATCTATTAGTTTTTCAATAGTATTGACTAAAACACAAGAATTGCAAAATTGGCTTCATTTAAGACAAAATGAGGTTATAATGACTCCTATAATCTATTACTTTATCAATGATATTTATTGATTAAAACAGAAAAAAATTATTCTTTGACTTTATGTAAGAAAAATAGAGCCTATAATGACTCCAATAATCTATTACTTTTTCAATGGTATTATAATGACTCCAATAATCTATTACTTTTTCAATTGTATTATACAGAATCTGATAATCTATTACGTTTTCAACCATATGGACTGTTTGACACGAAGCAAGCTCTCTATCTACAGTCTGGTAGCATGTTAATATTGGTTGAAACTTGAAAAGTTTTTAGCAATGCTAAAGTTTCCTGTCTAAAATCTTTCTGTGTCGGTACTCGGTAATAATATTTTATGGAATTTAGTCAAAAGATAACACTACCCACCCACTAACTGAATCGAAGTTTCTAATCCCTGTACATACTCATCCCAGCTAAAATAAATATAATGGAAAACAAAGAGGAATCCTCGTAAAAAAACCATCCCTGTGATCCTTAGTCAGACTTATGCTCTGGTGTTTTAGCAACATCCAAGAAGAAATTTGGCTGATTTTATGCATGCGGTTTGAACCAAAATAATACAGGAAAGGAAAAAAAGCAAAATGTGACACGATTATTCTGAATAAAATTATGAGCTGAGACAGCATGTCTGTGTTTTATTACTGGCTTGTCACATAAAAGGTATTCTTTGAAAATAATCCTTATCAAATAGTATAAGTTGTACAGCTCACACTGACTTTTCTTGGAAATATTGCAATCCCTTTGTCATGTGTGTGTTTGGCAGAAAAAGGACAGAACGTCACAGAAGGGTCAATTGGTTCATTCCTGAATAAATCTATATGTATTATGTAACCAATCTCAATAATTAAAGAGTGTAGACAGCAGAGAAAGATCATTCAAACAGGCCTTACTTTCTTTTCTCTTCGTATATAAGTACCAAAGACCTTGGAATGAATAACAATAGATTTCAGAAACCTTAGTAATTTACATGATTGATACTCAGCTGTAGAGTTATCTAACATGTGGATTGCTGTTCTGTTTTTTTTTTTTTTTCACCAACCCTGACAATATTTCCTTAAATGAAAATAGTAGACAGAGAGTTATGAACAGAAGCAGATTGCAGATTTTATCCTAAGAATTCAACTAAACTACTCACAAAAAGTTAAGGATCACTTGCACCCAAAGTCATAACTTTCAGAAGAAAGAAGTCAATGC
>JARFOD010133460.1:0-13624 GCA_031763545.1 Mopalia muscosa
GATGAAAAGTTATGCCTCGTGATCCCTATCTAGTTTAGAAAGTCCTGCTTCACTTAACAAGTAAAACTAAAATTAATGTTTTATTTTGTACAATTACAACTTTAAGTAGACACAGTGAAAAAAAGAGAAAGTTGGTTATGAAAAAAGTTTATGTTTTTAAATTACTAAATAATAATAAATTGGTAAGCATAATAGTTGTTGTAGCAGACATACCATTATCTGAAAGATTACCACAATAAAGGGGAGTTAATCAAACTTCTTTTGTTGTGACTACCAATAAGGAGTTTAAGAAAGAAAAATATAGTAAAGACTGCAAGGAAAGATAATGAGTTCACTTTAAATGTTGAGTCAAACGTTTTCATCTTTCATTTAAATTATTACTCTACTTTACAATGTTAAGCTACTTCAATACATATAAACACGTCACATGTTGTGGTTCCGGCAATCAAGAGAGGTTTTCTCTCGGTTTTCTGCCGTAATAAGGCTATGTCAATGTGAAGTGGACAATCCGTCATCATGTACATGTAAGTGAAACACCCTTGAGTACAATGTTAAACCCCAATCAAACAAACTTTAAAACATCTTCATACAAATATGATTTTTTTTTTTACAAAAAAAAATTGTAGCAAAATGATTAAAAACAAGAAAAAAAAGTACAAAAATAAATAATAGAATCAATAAATAAAAGCGCGAAAAATAAATATGTGACCAGATATTTATAAACTGTGAACAGATAATGACATGATTCTAGAAATAGCACAGGAGTCCTACTGACAATACAAAAGAATATTACAGTCTAAGGAAAATGGAGAATTTGCTTCATGCATCATCTTAAAGTTTAAAAAAAACAACTTCTTTATACACATTTGGTACAATTTACAAGATGTAACAAAACAAACAACTTCTTTTAAAATACTGAAGCACTGTTACTTCATTGAGAAATAACTTGGTGGCATTTAAAGTACTCTATTAATATTGATTAATAATAACACCGATGTCAACAGTATTACTTTTAAGGCACCAAGGTTATCCTCTTTCAAATCCAACTTAACATGAAGTAACTCAGTTGATCCAATATACGAGCAGATTGATGTTTACACATGTCAAGGTTAATTATGTGCAGTTTACCTAGAGAAGGGAATCCCCATCAAAGGGAGATAATTCACACAGACTCGTAAATTCTTATTCCACTGATAACTGGCAGTCAAAGATTCAGTAAACTATTCATAGTAATTGATCCTTTTTTTGGGAAGTGACTTATTTATTTTATTTTGACACTCAAGTGAATGTCCTAAAAGATATACAATGAATAGAGTTCAGCTATTTAATGTGTCAGTGGAACACCCAGGGGAGATAACTCTGGAGTCTATTTGACAGACAGGCACTTTCTAAGCTATCATTCATTTTTTACAGAAAACCTTCAAGCAGGTTTCTTTAATTTCCATTCAAAGTTATATCTAAGCTGTGAATCTGAAAGCCTCAAGAACTGCACTTGATTACAACTGTCTAAATGCTTATTGTTTTATAAATGTAAATGTGCACCAGTTTAGATAATCAGTTGTAGAGCTTTGGCAAAGGGTGACAATCCCTCAATTCTTATCCTCAGGACAAATACCAAGCACTGGCTTGCTGTAGTCGGCTTTTTCCTGAGTCCACATGTTGTGTCCAACTTTTACTTTGAGATGGACACTTCAAACAGTTTTATAGGACATTACTCCAACTTTTGTAAACATAAAGTATATGAAACCACATCTTCTGAAAGCATCAAGTTGTTTTTAAAAACTGTTGTTGATTTGCTTATGACATAAAAATACAATCCAACAATGGTTTAACATAATAATATACATCCTGTCAAACATGTGTCAATATGAACATTCATTATTATTATTTGCAGTTCTCACTGCTCTAAGTTGTTTTCTCAAAATTTAAATTGTGATAGATTTCAAAGACCGGCAACTTGGTAGAAGATCAAATATAGAAGAAGAATGGATAACTGTCTATATTAAACATGATAAATTCACTGTATAGTATAGTATACTCTTCACGTTGTGATCATTGTTTGTAGGCTTATTCTAGTCAATCACACAAACATATATGATCCTCTGGCTTGAATTTGCAGAATTCATCGAGTCTTTGATCAAGGCTGACCCTGATATTTGTTCTGAGTTTGTTGATGTCATAGTTTGAAGAGTTAAAAGTTGTAACATAAACAATCCCAGATCTCGTGTTTTCTTAATTTGCATAAATTAAGAATTATAAATGTGTATTTGCATAGGCGGATTGTTGAAAAATCAACAGAATATCAATTATGTCTGATAATTCAAACTCAAACAGTCGCGATCTCAAAGCACTTCTTTTCATTCCTAGACACTTGTTGTCAGTTCCTTAGAGCATCAAATCTGTTAGCAGCTTGTCCATCTCTCCAGCATATGGATTAACTCTTTCAAATTTAACAACTGTTTAGATCAGTTAATTGATCATCGATTTCGTCGATACACATTTAAAGTCCAGGATGAATGACTTTCCAAAAAACTTCAGAATTTGTTCAGTTTTTTTTTTCTGAAGCACCTTATTTTAGACCCTGGGTTATGATCATTTTAAAATCCTCCACTTATCAGATTGCATAACGGTTCTGAATTTGTAAATGTCTACAGGGATTAGGTATGTTTCCTGGTGTAGGGGAGACGGGGCGAGGTGAGTGGGCGCGCCCGTACCTCACCTGTGAATTCGGGTGTAGGTTCGTTACAGGTGCAGTCTGACTAACATGAAATATGAGTGGATCCACTTCTTCATGGGGGCACACCTCAGGTAATCTAAAATCATACAGAAATCAGAGGAGTAATTAAAGATAAATCCATTATTTTTTTCCTAGAAGAATCAGTTCAAAATCAATACATTATTAACATAAATTTAAGACAACAGATAACGTCAATAAAATCAAAAGTTTTACTATCAAAGCAATGTTTAAAGTTTTTATCAATTACCTTGTTGCATTTGGGCATGTAAAATTTGTGTGAACTGTCATAGAATTTCCTATCAAGTTTGAGTTACTCTAGTTTTTGCAAAGTTATGGCAATTTTGTCTAAGAAAAATATCAGTATTCCTCACCTGTTTTGCAACACTATAGAGGATTAAACTGAAGCTGTAGATGGATCTTATATATAATAACTTAGAGATCAAGTCTCAGCTCAGTTCAAATTTATAGCTATGTTGATTTGGAAAAACACTAAAGATAAATGTACCAGTTTAAACATTTAGAATTGAACAGTGAGACTGATTTCACACACACCTTGTCTTATGATGAGAACAGCCTTTCTGACAGCAATCACTGGGGAAAATGAAAGGATTAAACAAGATGAGAGATAGAAAACAACAAACTAATGTAAATATAACTGTTATTAGTGGAAAATTAAAACAAAATATAACTAGGTAATTTGTGGAAGGAAGACTAAAAACTCAGTCAAACTCATTAGTGAACTTGTCAATGGTTATGATGTGGTCTAAATAGTCATGGAAAAGATGATCGGGGCTTCAAGATCAATGTATGTGAATTTTAGACATGACAAGGTAAATTAGATTAAACAGTGAAAGTAATGATTTCTAAATAAACAGGTGAGCTTATAAAGGTAACATTTGCTGACTAGACTAATAATAATATGAGGGGGGGGGGGGGGGCTATTTTGTACAAACCTGTATGTGTGCTGCAGACAGTTTTTGGAGCAGCATTGGCTGAGAACAAAGAAAGGAATTAGATAAAATAAAAATAAACTACAACAGCCAATAAAAAGCAAATCTGTCATATTAATAAGCCACAAGCTAAGAAATAATAATTTCTAAAGGTAGCTGTATATTATCTTGAAAGGGACAGTTAAAATGCACAGATGAAGTAGATAGAGCTGAATGAATGGGAAAGGTTTGACAATAGCCAGAACATTTCAGTTTTTCAAATTAACTTTCTGAAAAGTTTTTTTTTTTCAACCAAACATTTTTTCAACTGAAACAAGGTAGCCAGATAGATAGGAAATGGGGAATTACAATATTGGGAGCTTTGTCAACTTATGTTAACCGAGTACTATCAAATTCTTCTTACTTGAATGAGTGTTATTTAGGTATCTTTAAACTAGTATATAAGCAGTGTATTGTGGCTTTAAACATCTCCACTGAAACATGTGATTCTCTACAAGTTTGTACATCAAGGTTATCTCTCTGATATGGATATATATAACTCTTCTTTAAAAAGTTGGTATATTTATTAGTTTAAAGTTAATCTAGAATTTACTAACAGATGACTGGAAATCCTCTAAATGTAAACACTGGATCCTCTTATTAGTCTGGGGTTTTTATCTTCAGGATTTAAGATTTCAATTCGTAATATCTCTGTTCAGGTCTGCTCAATTCGTAGCTTTCAAATAATATTATGTCTGTTATATATCATAAATTACTCAGTTAGTTGCTCCGCCCAATTTTCATGTTTCAAATAATTATTTCCAAGTAAATATTGTGTTAATTTTCTATGGGTAGATCTCTCTGTTTTTCAATTTGTTATTTCTATACATAAGTATACAGTTTTAACTTTCAAATAAAAATGTTTCGCTTTTACAATTGACCCAACTTTAAGCTTTTAAATGCGAATCTCCTTGAACATTGTACACAATTTTTTAAATTTCTATGGGCAGCTTGTGCAAACTTAGCTTTTCAATACTAATTTTTCTTTGATTTGATTTTGAAATTTATATCAAATACAACTATTTGGGAATAAAGTCCTGTGAGGTTTTATCCCAAGATGATTTGTTGTTGTTGAAAGAAAGTTATTATACAATATTTTCCATTTAAACAATTTGTTATTTCTATGATAACATGTAGGTAGACCCAACTTAAGTCTTTTCATAAAAATCACAATGCATAATTGTGGTGAAATTGCTATACATAGCTTAACTCGGCTATTAGCCTTTAAATAACAATCAGTATGAATAAATTTTGTTTAATATTTGGGATAGAACGACATAACTTTCACCTATATAAAAATCTATCTGTTTTTTTTACTAAATTCTATAGAAAACTCATTTTTTCATTTTTAAAATCATTATAATCTGCCTGTTAAACTTTTATGTGACATGTAAGTCAGCACACTGTAAATATTTAAATTTTGTTACAATTGGACAGATTTTGTAAAGAAATTTGACACAAATCATTTTCAAGATATTCTCATATGGCATCAAGACAATATAGAAAAGGTGGGATAAATTTGAGAGCAAACTAATGACAATGAATTGAATAAAATGAATGTATAACAGTGAATTAATTTTAATTCTGTTAGTTGATGTTTTGTTAATTAATGTTGGGTTATGATCACTTGATTGATTGATTGGTTGATTGATTGATTGGTTAATTGATTGATTGGTTCTATCCTCAGAATATGTCATACAAAGTAAAAACAATGCTAAGTGAAGCAATAACAGTGTGATTTACTTACAGTTGTCCACACGGGATGGGTTTAATCCCATCGAGTACCTCGTGTGGGTAAGGGGGAGGCTCTTCCCTCATGTAAGGGGGTATCGTACCAATCACCACACCTACAACAATTCATATATCTCATCAGATCAATTTAATATGCACCGCATTTGAAAGCTGTAAATCCTGCCTAAGAACTTTAACTAAAGGTTTCCTACAGCAGTTGTCTCACAGGATTTATGTTTCTTTCCTTTCCCTATTTTACCTGGAATATCCTATATTATACATAGACAAACAAAGCTTATTTAGAAATAAAATTAAATCAAAAAAATTTATATGACAGTAGAATCAAGTAAGTTTAAACATTCTTAAATTCCTATTTTGAACAGACTGATCAAAACAAATATATAAAATAGTTATGTTTATGATAAACAATATTCAACATCAAATAAAATATATTTTGTCTTGTATCTACTGTTGTACAATATATGTTAATCTCACACTTAAGTTCTGTGATACCTCGGTAATTATTCTGACAGGGATGGTTTCTATGGGCGGGGTTTGTCTCTAAGCCATGCCTGTCAATCATCAGTGGCAGTTGTGTGGTTCCCATGGGTGGTGGGGATTCTCCTCTAGAGGGCGTGGCTGTGAACTGGGTATTCACAGAGGTGCGTAACGTGTGAGAGGAAATATCACTCCTTCTTCTCATGTCCTTACTGGTATCGCTAGATCCTGGAAACAAAGGAGAAATAAGGTCAAAGGTACACAAGATCGGTGTTCAGTTGTTGGAAAATGAGGAAACCGTTTTGTATATTCCTTTATTTGCAGATATTTCCCACATACAATCTGTCATCAGTAATTATCTTTGAAGAATTATTATTGTTAATTTTGTGAAGACATAGGCCAGAATAAATATAGTCGAATCAGAGTCAAATTCTACTGTTCTGCCGAGGTGAAAAATTTGCTGCCACAACCCGGATTGGAACTCAGGACTTCGAGTTACAGACTCAATGCTCTACCGAGCTACATAGCAGAGTTTATCCCAATGCTAACCAAACGAGGCGGCGATTTCATCACAACATAAAGAATGGACACATGGAGGCTTAATCAGCATCTTTTTAATCTAGATATTTAATACTAACAATTGATGATGTATCTTGATTCCCGTGAACAGATGTATAGAATTAAACGTAGTAAAGCCCAATATAAATGGGCAGTTGAAGCAGACAAACAACTGGGAGTGGCCTGTCTTTGTTTGCTCATGGTAGATGTGAACATTTGTGAGTTACATACACATGACTGATAATCCCTACACGACAGCTTAGCACTTCTCAAAAGTAAATAACAACAATGACCTGTTCAGAGAAAATGTGCTCAATTCCTTCAATTGTTTTTGTGATACATAAATACCCCACAATTAATTCCAACAAACTTTATGTAAGAATTAAAACATGAAAATAAATTTTAGCCCAGGAAGCTCCAAAGCAACAGGAAGCTCCCTCCAACCACCGGCTATGGAGGTTAGAATAGCCGTGTTTATTTTGTCTGGATAAGACGTACCTTTTTGATAAGACCTACCTTCAGAGAGTGGTCTCTTTCTGCTCCTGCTGCGACTCACCAGACAACAGGGACACAGGAAACAACACAGGATGAGAAACACAATGAAGAGAACGAACCCGCCCACTGAGATTCCAACCACCAAGGGAATGCTGGGAAGGATAACAATGAGAAAGATTGGAGAATCTTACTTAGGGTTGAATAGCAGTTGAAATCACACCTTAAAAACATGCTAAAGTATTCATTACTTTACCTTTTATTATTAAAGAATTTTTCAAAAGAAATTTTACAGCAAAACCATATAAAAGGAGTATCAAGACTTGCTCTTTGTTAAAAATGATCAAGTAACCCCCATAAAGCCTTACTTTTCAATTTGAGAAGCATTAATGGGCACAGGTGTAGTTACAGGTGAGGTGCCTATAGTGGGTGTGGTGGACGGATCCTCTCCTGGTTTACAGCAGTAACGTGTATACTGGTTTCCACAACAATACCTCTGTGTGGCTGATCTAGACCATTTAGGGCAGGTGAAGCCGTTATTCCACTGACCATGTTCATCTACATAACCAGGGCAAAAAGCAATTCCAAAATTCTCTGGACCTGAAATTATCAAAGAAAGACTTACTCATAATATTATTATATATTATCGTCCATGCTTTGAATGTGTGTGAGGCTAAACAGAATTAAATATCTCCCTTTAATTTTTTTTTTAACCCTGTCATAATGGTCACAAGATAAACTCAGAGTTAAGTGTAAACTTTGGGGGCCTATATATGCATTCTGACAGTAGGAGTTTTGGTAACAGCTTAACTTCTTCTAAGTTTTTCTTCATAATTTAAACTTGTCTGTATGATTATTTATATGCTAAATATAACAAAAACATACCTGTATTGATATGAACTTGTTCAGAATAACATTATCATACTTATATACAATTATTATTATTATTATATAATACTTATCATTATAAAATTATTATTATATAATACTTATCATTATAAAATTATTATTATTATTATATAATACTTATTATTATTATTTAATAATTATCATTATAAAATTATTATTATTACATAATAATTAGTATTATGAAATTATTATATAATAATTATCATTATAAAATTATCATTATTATATAATAATTATCATTATAAAATTATTATTACTATATAATAATTAGAATTATAATATAAATATCAAATTATCATTTTTATATAACATGAGTATTATAATACAATTAACTGGTCTTAGCAATCCAATAAAAGTAACACCTGCTTGGATAACTGTTAATGTTCAGGTAACATCAAAAGAGATCTGATGGGCACCCTTATAGACACACATGTACAATGGAATGCTACGCTATTGTGGTCAGGTATATGATATTAATGCTTAAAGGAATGCATATTTATTCTGTTAATAAAAATGTTACAAGATACTGGAATCAAATATCAAACAGAATGATCATATAGCATGTCAAGCATCTTCCTTGTTGTGGGGAATGAAAGTAAGAAAATAGTAGGAGAAGGTTTGAACAGGTGTAAAATACAGGTGTTTTTTATAGGTTGGTGAAATAACCATCTAGGGTTTCTCTAGGATGTCTTTCTTTCATTATAACACACATTAACACCTGTCTCTAGAATTCCTGTAAATAGAACATCAAGTTTTTTCTTATAAAGTGATTAAGTGAGAATCTGTGTAAAAAAAACCCAATCCATCTATCCCAGGACTCATACATCACACAGCTCACACAACCATTGCTCTTATACATCAGTCAGACGATACATTTTCTTGTTGATAATAAACACTGTATGACGCAAACAAGAGTAATACCGACGTCAGACAGTTTTTGTTTTTAGTGTTTCTTTTTTCAATACCAATCCAGTTATCAATCATTGATTATGTAATGGGATGTATTCAAAGCTACAATATTTCTTTTTTTGAGAGTTGGACAAAGTGTGATGGATAGACGATCTGATGGGCATAGATACCAGTATGGGCTCAATGACTGCAATTCACTCAGCTATTACACAGGCATACGTTAAAGTATTAAACACACTCAACTGTAACAAATACACTCAACTGTTACAAATACATTCATGTGTTACAAATAAACTCTATTATTACAAATACACTCAACTGTTACAAATACACTAAACTGTTACAAATACACTAAACTGTTACAAATACACTACACTGTTACAAATACACTCAACTGTTACAAATACACTCAACTGTTACAAATACACTCAACTGTTACAAATACACTAAACTGTTACAAATACACTAAACTGTAACAAATACACTCAACTGTTACAAATACACATAACTGTTACAAATACACATAACTGTAAAAGATACACCTAACTTTTACAAATACATTCAATTGTTTCAAACAATCCCAACTGTTACAGATACACTCAACTGTTACAGGTACACTCAACTGTTACAGATACACTCAAATGTTACAGATACACTCAACTGTTACAAAAACACTTTTAATTGAATACAAATGATCTCTGCCCTTGCATTGATATGAGAATCTAATAAATCTCTTTTGCAGTAAATATATAATGAGTTTGTACTAGCGATAAAGTTTGTGTAAGTATTTGGCAGGTTATCCAGACTGACTGGGTTATTTTCTTGTCAAGAATCCTCAAATAAATGAAATCTGACAAAAACGACAGAACTGTCTCCCTAGTAACCATGTGAGGGGGAATTACACTGACAAAATAACTGTGTGCAGAACACTGCCCCCTGGTGGTAAACTGGCAAACTACAAATCCCCAAGATATTCACGTTAATTCTCTACCGAAATACCACAGAAAAAATTTGGCAACAGCAATGAGAAAACAGTGTGATGTAGAACTTAGAGGAGGAAGTGTAACTATTACGGAGTGATTGCCACCCCGTGGAGACACCGCTTCACGGGGAATAACACTCCAAACAACCTGAAGGCGAGAATATGTGATCAATTGTCAGAATGTAGATCCTGTTGTTACATCAACTGTTATTGGACAGAGAGGAAGAGAGGAGAAGAATTCTCGCATAATACGCCACCCTGACTGTTATATAAACACCCCCTATTATTACCACTGTGATTCATGTACCACTTTCTGTGAATTACAAGTAACATCAGAATCGGATGATTCAAACAGTTTTAAACACCCTGATCCTAAGGACATGTAGCTAAGGGTACCATAGCTATTATATATATGCCTATATGCACATCCTACCTGTTCCAGGAAGGAAAACTTTAAGAACTCATGCAGGGAATTCTCTTATCTATCTCTAGAAACATTGATGATAACGTCAATCTTTGATGTTGCGGATAACTTTTATTAAATCCAAATTCCCAGGAATCAAAACCCAGTGCTGAATTGAAGTAGTTACTTTTTGGTTGCTGTATGTTGCAGCACATATTTTCACAACATTGTTAGGAGAAACAATCTTGTTAGAAATATCAATATTTTGTAAGAAAATGATGGAAATCCATGAAAAGATATTCCATTATCACAGAAATTAGCATAAGCTATTAAATAACCATATAACACAAGCATGAAATGTAAAATGTTTTGCTCGGTTGAAAAATTGACATTCCTCCAAAGTCAGAGCAAGAAAAAACTCAAGGTTTTGCTATAAAGGATTAGATCAATGTTAGGTATAGGAATGTTACATAGATCTGAGCAAAGATAAAAACAGGAGATTGAGACTATCAACAAATTCTTTTGAGCATAGTCTCTAACAAGTTCAACTGTAATTTATATTATAATTAATCCACTCAATAACTGAGAGGATAAAAAAAATGAAAAAATGATTATTTAAAAAAATAATAATAAAATATTAAATATTGAATAAATTAAAACTATGTTTCATTCAATGAATTAGTATAGCCTTATTGTCATGAAAAATTTGTTTGTTGATTTGTCCTACTGCTATTTTGTTATACAGAATGGTGCTTTTCCGGTGCAGTTGAGTGAGTAATAGACAATGATTATGACGATAGTCAGCCTGTCAACATCTGACAGATTTCCAAGCCCCAATGGTATAAACTACATTAAAAAATGGTTGTTTCAAAAGACATTTATATGATTAGATGTCTTCAGTAAGCTTTCCAACAACACAAAATAACTAAAGTTTGATTTTAAAAAACTTGACAGTTCTCTAATACTATATAGCCACCTGTCTGTACTTGTATGCACAGTTGTTCAGGATAAGTCACAATTTTTCATTTCTATTCTTCTGTATGAGGATCTTTTGAAAAACTTCTCTCTGGTGTTGTGTTTGCAGTTGTTTTAAGACGAGAAGCACAAGTTTTCATCTCGTTAATGTCATAAGCAGACCTTTGACAAGAAAGTAATTAATAAAAACTATAATTGAGCTGTATCTGAGTTTGTACTGGTGGGGTTTAGATTTGACAGGGACATGTGGTAAAGATGTTTGTGGTGCTTGTTACATAACACTGGAATCATTGTAAAGTCATTTAGAGAGGAACATGGGAAGAACAGGTGAGTAATACAAACAAACCAGAAATATGCTACACTGATGACTGACATGTTTACTTGGAAAAGAATAAAAAAAACTGTAAATTGTCAAAAATCTAATTTATGAACATTTTCCTTATCCATGGGATATCTTTAAGCTGTGAAGAAAAAAATATGCAATAATTATTTTAATATGTTTCTGCAAATTATTTACTTTGTATTATTGTTATTTCATGTTTGTATTGAATAATAATATTATTAAAATAAGCCCTATTCTAGTTTTGTGAGAAAATACTATATAAAATTAAAAAAAACAGTGAGTTATACTAATAACAAATTCTGTTTTGGTTCACAAACAAACAAAAAGCTATATAGCTTGTTCAATCCTTGAAGCATTTATGTATCCAGAACCAAATAAACAATTATGGATATAAATACAAGACTTACTGGTATCAATTAAAGTATTGCCCCAAACAAACTGCCCTTAGACAGAGGGTGCTTATATTACAGCAATGTGCGTATTAAACTCATTGATCAGCTGATCACACAGAACCAAGTCAGAGTTTTCAAAGTGATAGAAATACATTGATTTTCAAAGAAACTTAGATAAAAAAAAAAGAAGAAAATAAACACAGTGACATAAGAAAGATTCTGTTTTTTTTTTTTAGATCTGTGTTTGTGTATTTTTAGTCCAAAGCTTCCACTTGAGGTTGTACATGGTTTAGTGAGACCACTAAAGACGGAGATAGTTCAAAGAGTTGATGTCATTGACGCAGAAACGTTCAAGGTCGTAGAGTATGAGTAACTTGCTATGGGTGGTTAAAACTGTTGGAACGAGGGGAATTAGCCCCCATTGACCTCCCGGTGAAGTGACTGGGTGTCATATGGGGGTAATCAGTGGGTTAGGGAAGCTAAAGAGACCCTCTGTTTAACAGCCAGACATCAAAAACAGCCCTTTAGAAACATCAATCCAGCCAGTGTCAGAAAAAGCTACACTCCACTTCAGTCCACAATCAATCATACACCTTTTCATAATTAAGGAAATCACAAACAATGGATTTATTCTGAGGTTTTGTCCGGGGTTAAAATGTATTGCTTCCTGTCATCAATTCCATTCTGAAACTGCTTGATGGTCAGCATCCTTAAAGACCTATCTATTTAATGTTAGTTGTTCTGACTGTGAATAGAAATGAGCTCTATGGTTGTTCATCAAATGTTAACAAGATTTTCAATTATTCCGTTCTAAGCAGAAGCAATAATTCTTGTCATGGTTGACACTTCTCTACCAGATGAACTAGAATAACAGGGAAATTAAATGCAGTCAAATCAGGAATGATCTACGGTAGAGATGAATTTAAAAACAAAATCACTTGTTGAGTTTTGATTTATAAGTACAACCCCGTTTTAGGGGATATTGAAGTCCTATATATAATTCCCTTGATTGGGGCTTTAGCACTGTGTCTGAGGGCATATCACTTAGGTGATTTGTTGCCTGTTCAACATTACAAAGCAACCAAAACCCTGTGGTGTAATATATTCCGTAAAAACTTACAAGTTCATTTTCCACCATTTTCAAGTTACTCGTTTATGTGAATTTATCGCTGATTGCTTTGCTGATTTTAAAACATAAATGTACAATAACAAATAAAGGTGCAAAATAATTTCATTATAAACACAAACTCCATTGAATTCGGTATAGATACAATATTTCAAATTTAGTAATAGAATGCTACCCTATACAGAATCAATGAATCTGTCCTTCTTAAATACATTTGGCAGAAAGGCCCCATTTGGTCCATGTTTAACAACAGCACAGGCCTGAATATGCCTACCTAAAATTAGACCCCATTTTGTCCATGTTTAACAACAGCACAGGCCTGTATATGACTACCTAAAATAAGACCCCATTTGGTCCATGTTTAACAACAGCACAGGCCTGTATATGCCTACCTAAAATAAGACCCCATTGGGTCCATGTTTAACTACAGCACAGGCCTGTATATGACTACCTAAAATAAGACCCCATTTGTTCCATGTTTAACAACAGCACAGGCCTGTATATGACTACCTAAAATACGACCCCATTTGGTCCATGTTTAACAACAGCACATGCCTGTATATGAATACCTAAAATAAGA